>MJUU01008616.1:6257-37971 GCA_002080025.1 Modiolus philippinarum | reverse complement strand
TATTCAACAACTTATGAAATCTGTAACCCTGTTGTAAAAGTTTGGCTGTGATAGCACGGGTACATTCATTGAAATCATCAAGAGTAGAACAAACTCGTGCGAATCGTACCAGTTGAGAAATATACACCCCGTAGGATGGAGCAAGGGGAATGTCGCCGTCAAGAAAAGGGAAATTAGTAATAGTGAAATCAAAATCATCCCTTTTATCATATATTTTGGTTTTGATTTTACCAGAGTCAATTATGATAGTCAAATCCAGAAAAGGGCAACATTTGGAATCATTGTTAGCTTTATTTAATTTCAGTTTTTGTGGATAAATAATGTCTACATAATCTAAATAATCTGGGGATTATCAAAAGTAAGGATATCGTCAATATACCTGCTGTTATCATTGAAAATAGAAATAAGTTTATCACTGTCCGGTATGGTTCCGTTTTGAAGTTTTTTCATGAAATCTCGTTCGTAACAGAAAAGAAAAAGATCTGCAATGAGAGGTGCACAATTTGTACCCATGGGAATACCTATGACCTGTTGATAAATAGTGTTGCCAAAACGAACAAAAATATTGTCCTGCAAAGATTGAGTGCATTAATTATATCATCACATGTCCAGGAACAATGATTATTATAGGTTATATTAGAGAAGAATCCTTGCTGTTTGTTAGAGCAAAACCAAGTCCGAATGTCCGTAGTTCCTATCGTTGTTTACGTTTGTCTTTTATCTCTTAACTGTAGTCCCTTGGTAGAGTGTGGCTTGTGGTTGTGTTTTTCGAACGAACTATCCACGAACTTTAATTCTAAAGTGCGGGAATAACTGAAAAACTAGCGGTTCAGCTTGCAAAACACTAGAGGTACTTCGAAAGGATAGGGTTCATCTCCTCCAAGCACTGCACCAATCGAACTGCCAATAAAAATTTCGGTAATAAGCAATCGTAGGTGTTTGTCAGTAGGAGAAAGTATCAATTCTTATTTACTAAATAGAAAACATCTTAACGACCTTTAAAAGCATGGTTATAAGCATAAAATTCCCATAGCGATAGTTGAAACATTTGTTGAACATAGCCACTGTGTATAAGTTTTTGAGACACTATTTTCACTTTTTAATTAAAGTTGATGTTCAAACTACAGGCACAAAAACAGTGAATGAACTGTGAAGTGACATGTAGACAGAGATAAGGAAATATCAAAACTGAATTTTAATAACCTAAAAGCGGACAGTTTACCGTTGGAAAGTCGAAACCAAGAGGTTTTTCGTTAAGAAAAACTTCAGACGTCTAGAGTTGTCAATAAAGTGGTATTATTCAAGCCATGCTGTGAATGAGGCTTCACTGGTTTTAATTGTGACTTCATTCGGATCATTTGGATATAAAAAATGAAGGTTATCCAAGAATTGAAGATTTTTTAATAAAAGAAGGTCATCTGTAGCTGAAACTGAAAATAAAGGACTTGATCCACTTATTGAAACTTTTCTGAACTAGCCCTTGTGCTAATCTGGATTAATATGAATATATAAATATAAGATAGTTAATTCTTCCTATCGCTAGCGATAGCACATAATTGAATTTGTACCAGGTCATTAAGTTCAAAAATGAAACTAGACGAAGAAATTAGGGTAAGATAGAGCTAAACTGTTTATTACAGTGTCATTAAACATATGTAATGCTTCCACATAACATTAGTAGGGTCCAGAACAATGCTTGCAGCACATGCCATCATCCTGGTACTTCTGACATGATTTACATGGCCGTTCTAGGTATCCTTCAACCACAGGACAGTTTGGTGGACGATTGCAGCCTATACCTAAAAAATGAAAACAATAAATATAAGATGTTGCATTGAAGTAACATTGTCTTTGGGTAATGACTTGAAAATTTTCTTTTTATACATATTTACATGAATTTGAAGATTCAATTTCTATTCAAAGTCTCTGAAACTTTGAATTTTGTAATAAATAGATCCTTTGCTCTATCCGATTTTTATTGCCGTTGTTTGAGTTAAATTTCATGTACTATGTTTTGGTGTTTATCATGAGGCGTTTACTTAACATTATGCACAGAGTAAATTTTCCCTTTAATTCCCCGAGTGAAATTATGGAAAATAATTTAACAGTTAATTACTACTTTTTACGGAGGAAATTTCATCTTTCAGTGCTATTTTTATCATAACTGATATTTAACTATACGAAATAAATGGTGCAAAAATAAAATTAAAAAAGAAACTGACCCTTATTTCAGATGGAAAATTTTACTGAATAAAAGAGTTACTCGAAATTTAGTTACTGTAAGTCATTTCAAGTGAATGCATTGGTTTTGAATGTTGTTTTTTGTCACTTCTGTGGTATGCACATGTAGCTGTCTAGCGTCATTGTTCTCATTTTTGCCGTGACTTGGACTTCAATTTGTGTAAATATCACTCATTTGTTCCTTTGGCATTCCACTGCCGTCGTTTCGACAAGTTATATTTGTTCAGCGTACATCATATCATTACTTTTGGAAGACTAAGTCCGAAAAATGTATGAAACAAGTAGAAAACAAATAACCAATAGAATTTAAGGTTCACAACGGTCTTTAATTTTGAATGCCCTTAACTTTGCTATTAGTAAAGATGCAAAAACTGAGGTGTAAACGGAAGGAAAATGATTAAATTGGCTCTATTTGTCCATTTATGTAGTATTATTTTTTCATTATCAAGGTATAAATCTTTTTATTTGGTTTAAAATTTTAGAGTATTTTTTAAAAAAAAATTAAAGTTTACACTTTTACAGGTTGCTGTATTCTGCTGACTTCATCTGACAGAACCATTAAAATGCAACATAGCCGTGTCTCATGTGGTTGTTACAACAAGGCTAGGCCTGGTTTAAACACAACTAATCACATCTAATATAAGAAATCTAAAGGTTAATCTTTTTTCAAAATATCTTAAATATCATGCATTTTGCGACAAAGTCCTATGAAGTATTAACATTTTTTTCTGGGTTAAGCTTACTAGCGGACAATAAAGAAATACAACAATGCGAGATACCGCAAAAAGAACATGTGAAGTTACATATTCGACGTCAAAACTGAATTCATGTAATTTAAGAGCTTAGTATATATGACCACAATTTATCAAAACTGACCCAACAAGAGTTAAGGAATATGCAAAATATATTGAGTTATCTTTTAATCGAAATTATCGTCGATATTAGGATGTTGCAAGGTCGGTGTTTGATAGTTTGTACCTAAATATTTTCATACTCTAACCTGAAATATGCCATAAAAGCATATGTATCTTGCTTAATTGTTTTTCGTGAATTAAGGTAGTAGCTTTCAGTCATTGTTTTGCTTAATGGTTAACCGGAAGGAATATAGAAAGCCAATTTTCAACAGCTGATACCGTTCTATACATTTATCTTGCTTTCTAACTATCTAAAGAAATAAAATATAATTCTTGCCATCATCATTTTAACAGGCGAGTGTATTTAGACTGATAGGAAATTCGTACACAATCCGTGTTGCAATTTGAAATCTATGACGAGGCGTTCGATATGCAATCACTTAAGAGCAAACTACTAAGATGAATATGCTTTTTCTGAAAGTTTTTTTTTCACATTTGAAGAGTAAGTTTCGATTCATTTCAGCAAGCACTGTTTTCAGTACACATGGTTGACGTTTGTAAACAATACGTTTTAATTGATTTTTGCCATTTTTATTTTATATCGATAAAAATGCACCATTACTTGAATCTTAAGACCTAAAATGTAGTTCACAGAATTTCACAAAAAGATACTCCTTTGTCTTAACAACATTTACAAAAAATTACGTATTGCATGTTTCAGATAAAACCGGCTTTCAGGTCAGCTTTGAAGTACTGACTACTGGGCTGGTGGATACCCTCGAGGACTAATAGTCCTGCCGCGGTGACATCGACTGAGTGTGGTAGCAAAATACCGAAGTTATAGTAAATTTAGTTTCTGCATATGACCATTTCGACAATTTATGTCTCTTAAGCGCAGATAAAATCTGGACATTCGGAATATCATAACTCAAAGATGCTTAAAAATTGATAGAAAACAAATAACCAAATATGATTTAAACGGAAAGCTAAAATCAGCCAAGGACGGAGCTTTGCAAGAGGGTGATACTCCTTTCTTCATAAGAGCAAAATTACCCAGCAAAATGACAAGGTCATTGAAAACTAGAGAATGTCCATACAATAAATTTATCGAAACAGATCATTCCTAAAATAAGTTCCCTGTCACTGAATTGTGATGAAATGCAAACTTTAACCGAGGTCATTCAACCATAAAATATAGGTCATGGATACCAAATTATTGCTAAAATGGGCAGATCTCTTTTAGAGGAATCTTACAGTGAAATTCCATGATGCGACAATACATAGTAGTTATGAAAAAGACTTACACGCAAAACTTAACCAAAGTCATCGAAGCGTAAAGTGTAGGTCAACGCCACCTAATTGTCAATAATTTGGGTAGCACTTATCAAGGCAATTAAATTGATGAAACATCTTTGCTTATAATGTGTTGTTGTTTAGAAATGAACTTAAACGCAAAACTTAACCAAAGTCACTGAAGCATAAAATGTAGGTCAAAATTTCCTACAATGACTTGGGTAGTACTCATCAAGGCAATTAATTTGATGATTATCCTATAATGTGTAGTTCTTTAGAAATGGACTTTAAAACAAAACTAAACCAGTGTCCCTCAAGCATGAAATATAGGTCAAAGAGTGAACTGTGTAGTACTATAATATATCTACATACAGGCCTACTATTATTGTTCTACATTTCAGTTTCTGAGAAATGTACTTAAGCGCAAAACTGAACCGGACATACGGCAGTACCAAAACCCCTCTTTCTCTATCCCGTTCCCATGTTGTTTAATAAACATACAAATAAAACCAAATATAGGTAGACTTCTAATTCCAAGTTCACAATCTTAAGGAGGAAAGAATTGCAAAAAGCAAGGCAAATGTATTTGTAAATCATACTTACTTGGAGGTTTTCCTGCAAAAATATAGTACAATGGATATTAATAAACTCAATCAGGGCATTTTGTTTATTTGTTTAAAGTTTTATTCGTTTTTAATGTGTAAAATAAAACAAACAAACAAAAATTTAGGCATGTCCAAATATTTGATGTATTTATACAGAAAAAAGACATGGCCTTAATATACCCAAAGAAAATATATGACCTTATGCAAGGGAATTGTACGTGCACGTGTAGTATATTCTTACATATTTTCACCTTCTACAGTATTTCAGGGATTGGGTTTTGCTTACGTGTCATGTTTTTTTTTCAGCTCAGTCTTGTTTCTTTTCTATTTATTAAGGATGCACCCTGGTGAGGAGCAAAAATTTTAAAGTATTGAAATTTTTTTAAACTTTGATTTCTGCAATGTTCTGACCCTATAAATTCAATATATAAAGAAAAATTAATAGGTTGTTGTGCAAATTATTTTGCTACAGATGTTTGAAAGTGACCAGTTTGAGCACTTTTGCGCATTTTTAAACATTTTTGCCAATTTTTGACTATTTTCATTGAAAAAATCTAGCTAACAGTATTTAACGTTTTCTTATACTTTCTGAAAAGATGTAAATAGAAGGAATGAACAAATTCAGCACCAAAAATCATTTGTTGGTGTTGATATAAGAAAGTTTTGTCCCATTTTCATGCCTTTTAGGGGCAATTGTAGCATTTTCAAAGTTCCCTTAAAATGTAAAATTTCTAAATTTTTTACGAAGCTTATGGTTTAATCTTCATTTGGTTTGTGATTTTTTTTATTGCAAACATATATAACACTATTTTTAAAAAAAGCAAAAATAAATCTTACGTGCATATTTTTTTCGTAAAATGGCTTTCTCTAAGCTTACCCCTATTTTGTGAAAATTTGACATGAATCCAACAGTCATTTATGGCATTAATTTTCATTTTGATATTACTCTGAAACCACTTGATAGAAATGTGTAATTTTTTGACACAATTAAAAGATTGACATCAATTTCGTTAATTCATTGCGATTGTACTTAAAATATAAATAATTTTAAGATTATTTCAAATCTGAATAGCCAAAGCTCTATATATACATTGGCAAACGAATACCGAAGCAAAACCGAGGAAAGGGGGAATTCTAAAATCATAAATCCATAATAGCGGCAATTCACAGCAACACGAATTGAGACAGCATGACAAAGACAAAACAGATAAACAAAAATGAACAAGAACGCCACATGTTTTCATATTGCATAATTTTGAAAAGAGGACCTTTCATACGGGACTTTTGAATCGTGTTCCGGAAACAGCTTTATTTTAAACGTAAAAAATCAATACAGCAATACATTGAGGGGAATAGCTTATCAATAAACACTGTTGAGCTAAGGCTGATTTATATTTAAGCGATTTGTAGTGCGTTAGGTTCATTTTTATTCGTCAATTAAAATTTAGTTAAAAAATTGTCAAATAGGAAAATTATAAATGCACTCCAATTTCATAACTAGCTAGACTTTCATGTGGTATATATCTGTTTCAATAGGTTAAGAAATCCAGAATTCCTTCTTACTGCTATCCGAGGCGATTGTTTCCGCCTTCATATTACACGAAAGATCCTATTTCGAATGTCCCGTATTAGACATGAACAATATCTTAATTCTGAAGTTTATTTTGTTGCAATCGTTTCCTCTGAATTTTCGAATGTTTGTCTTGAATTTACAATGAGGTATAAGCACAGCTCTTTGTTAAAAGTCTCATAGTGTCTTCAAATTGAAGAACAGCAATAAAAGCGTTGTTCCATTGCTTAGTTTTACCATGTATTTGTAGCGACTTTTTGCTTTTACGCCATATCCTTTCGATGTTTAATGTGCAGTAATAACTTTGTTCGTGTTGCTATGCATTATTTCGAATGAGTCTAACCAACGTCTTGTGTTTATATGCTTTATGTTTTTTTCCATATCTGTCTAGTGGATTACTTTGAAATTCGATGTTCTTTAAATTTTTGTGTCAATTCGTAGTGTTTGTGTGATTTGAAGGTGTGCAGTGTCTTTGGTCTTCCTTCTTGTGGTGTTCTTGTTTGTGCTTTGCCTCTCGACTTTTATTTACGTAATCTTGTGCTTTATTCCTTCAGTATTCTACTGCCGTTCTTTTCCAGACTTGAATAAAAACTCTAAATAACATTGACAGCACTCCATACTTACTCTTCATGGCAAAGTCCTCTGAAAAAATAAATTTGGTACATAATAAAACAAATAAGATGAGATTTATAAGAGATCATTCAAAACTATACTTGTCAACAAAAGAAAGCCGATTTGGTAATTATCAAAAGAATCTGTGCAAGGCAAAGGAGTAGAGCCACGAATAGAGTATATTGGCCCTATAAAATACAAAATTCTAATTTTTATCGTAGCTTTGATGAATGTTCTCTAAAATTATTGCCATACCTTGAAATATATCGGGAAACAATTATTGTTGATTTCTATGACGTCATCAATGACGTATAACGCTCGAAAACATGACGAATTTCGAGAAATGGCTCAACACTCGGTAGTTTTCAGTCCGTTTTTGCAAAAATTCAAGTTGGCCGCATACCTTAACAAAAATTAAATGGTTAAAATTTGAATTCCTGGTTAATTTGTAATCTTTTGCTGCAAATTTTATTTTGGTTGACGAATGCGGCCACTTCGAAAATTTAACATTTGTTTCTATCCGTATACCGTGTACATGCCGTTGGTCCGACGGTAATCTAGCCTTGTGATTCATATCAATCGTACGGCAACTGAAAAAAAAATGACTGTAAATTCAATTGTGGCTTTAACAATAAATCAAATAAATGGTTTTGATATAAAGTAGATTAGATTTTATTTTTTCCGATTTTGAAGTTCGTGCATGTTTGAAAACAATATAAATTACATGACACGAGAACTACAGTATTGAGCCGGACTAATTAACAAAAGGAATTTTTCAAGGCCAATTTTTAATTTTTTAAACTAAGCAATTTAAAGTTTCTGTTAAAGGGTATTCAATATTTAACGTAAAGAGGCACCTGTTTAATCCAATTTCAAAACTTTTCCCGAAATTCAGAATTTTTGTTTTTCGCCGGATAATCGAGTTTGCCATAACTTGGTGGATGATTTAAGTCCTTTGATGTAAATTACATGAAAACTGCATCAGGTAAATAATTTGCAATCTAAAAGGAGATAAAAATATATTTTTTTTTATGACATACTCTATCCTAAATTAACTTGAATAAGGCCTTTTTCCGGTCAGAGAGTCGGTTTCAATTCCTGCATTCACTGGTCATTTTTATGTTAAAAAATAACAAAGGCTAATGACTGATGTAACATGCTAATTTAATGACAAAGCGGTAAATCATTGTATCCCTGTAAACGTTGCAATGTCAGGAGCGTACAAAACGTTTTTTTTACATTTATCTGTGACTACATATATTTCTTGAAAATATCTCAATAACAAAATCAAAAAACATTGTAAGGAAGTGATGACATAAATTGTTACAATTTAAGCAAGAGCAAAACCCTATGCCATCGATTTAAATGAAGTGAAATAAATATTAATTTCCAATCATCTGCACTATTTGTTTAGTCATATTTACTACTAACATTCTCCACTGAAAAAACAACAAAACAAAACATGCAGAACTCTTCATCACAATGCATATCATTAACTAAGAATAGCATACAATTAAACTAAATGTGTCGACCGAAATATGTTTCCACATATTGGCATTTGTAGGGCATATTTGTCAGGAATGATATCAAAATTCATTAAAATGTAACTGATAAATTGATTGATTGATTTTCAAAGTGTCAAAGCCAATGAATATTACGGTGCAAAAATTTCAACTGAATAACTAAATACCGAAGTTACTGTGAATTTATTTTCTGCATATGCGCATTTGGACAACTGTGAATTTATTTTCTGCATATGCGCATTTCGACAACTGTGAATTTATTTTTGCATATGCGCATTTCTGAAAAAATTGCATCACTTTAATTTTCGTAATCTTTTAGTTGCATAATAGAATATTCAATAATTATGAGTTACGGCGCTTTGATTGCTTATAAGAAAAATGTAAAAACGCATACAAATTTTGATTTCGGTGTACCTTAGCGCATTCATAAATTAATTCATCACCTTTGATTGGACGATTCTAGGTTTCTATTGATTATCGCAAAGTGCTAAACTTCATTCTCCATGTAATCATCACTTATTGTTACGATAAAAATGACCGATCATCTAAAATCTAAGTTGGAACACCTACTAAAATATTTAAAAGTTCAATTATACCAAATAGCTTAACTTGATCTATTAATTAGCCTCATGGCATAGCTAAGGGAAATACTTAACCGATGAAATCGTTCACCTTCGAATCAAGCCGATATGGTGTATAACTTTGTAAAAAAAATATAAATCTATATAAATTAACTTCAGATTTGATTTTCATTGCGTTTGCTTTGGCTGTCAGTTTTTGATCGAAATTTATAACTGAATGATAGCATGTTGACAGTTGTAATAGTAAAAGCAGTCAGATATGTCGACAGTTGACAGGTTTTCTCATTTCTATTACTATTCTCAAAAATACCTTCTACTAAATCAAAAGTGGAACAAAATTTGTAGAGAATCTACAAATTTATTATTTTCGCCAAACAATAAATAGCCAAGTTACATAATAAACGGTTAATTTCGTTATGCAGTAAAATATTTAAAATCAAACGATCAACCATTATCGAAATGTTAAATTTTCAGAAAATAATGTGAAATAATGTTTACACAATTACATTAAAACAGATTACTATTCCTGAAGGATACAATTTTTTTCTTAATCTTAAAAAAATATTTGTGATAAAGTTATCAAATGCAAAATATGTAACATTCGATAAATATTTATTTCTTTGGTAAAGCGTAGAATTATGCAAAATTATTTTTGTTTAAGACTGTTACCGGTAATTTAATTGTAACTTAGCTTGCACATATTTAAAATGAGACCGTTTATAAATTAAAACATACAAAAAGTACAAAATTGTCAGAGATGTGGGAAAATACTATTTCGGTGTGACATTTCGACTATTTGCAGTTAATAGGGCGGAAATACAGTGAATCCTTGTATTTAAGTTAACTTAGCATGTTTAGTTGTTTTATCTCAGAATGCAGTGTTGAATAAACTATGTAACAGAATTGGTAGATGATCACTGCCTTTTTTATTTATGTCTTGCAAATGAGTAAAATTTTTTATTTATATATATTTTCTAACATGTATTTGTAGAGACTTTTTCTCATGTGCATGTACTTAAGTTCCCCTCATCGTCTGTCTTATAAATTAAAACTTACACCTGTAGATGAAAATCCTGTTGTAAAATGCTGACGCCGCACAAACTTCACAAATTGAAGGATAACCATGGAACTTTCCTGTTACAAAAATACATAGTATTAAAAGCGATAGGAAAAATAACTTATTCCAATTAATTTGAATTTTTAGGATATGTGTAATGTCTCTTTTTATCCAAAAGTGTACTTATAAAACTTCATAACGGAAAACATATTAAAATTTATGAAATAAGATATTCTGTTCTTTATAAAAAGCATTAAGGAATTAATTCTCTATTTTTCTCTGCTCATTTGTCTAATAGAAGTTTTTTTTCTTACTCAGCTGGTATACTACATGAAGGATTATATTTTGCTTTATACTTAATAATAGCCCGGGATAGCATTAATAATTATAATTCAGGCTGAATGCTGATATATGATTCTCATAGAGAGACCACTAAATGTCTGGGGGTTGTCAAACAACAAAAACAACAAAAAATAATAAATGGCTAAAATAAAATAAAAATGTTTATATTCCATTCATAATAGATGCGTTACTATAAATAAAACCGAATGACTCTAAAAAACTAAACTAATATCCCAGTATTAGTCGAATTGAATGTTTTAAAATGAATGTAATGTTTTACTGCTTAAGCATGTTAAGAGTGGTATGTTACGTGCCGCATGACAACTTTTTTACACCATAGACAAAACATAACAGATTGTTATGGAGACTCATATATAAATCTAACTGGAGGAACTATGGAATAAAAAGAATTTTGAAGCCACTGATAAATTAGTTTCTGCAAATGCGCATTGCGACAAATTATGTCTCTTCTTCGGTGCAGATGAAAGAACGCTTTTCTAAAAAAATAATAATAATAAGAAAAGAAAAAAAAATGAATAAAAAGGAAAAAAACTATTATGGCGGATAAAACAAACTATGATCTGTTAGATTGCCACCATGAACATGTTTTATTCCACGATTTTTTTTCTGCCCAGTTAGAAATTAAGAAAGCCCTTATCCGAAATATATGAAAAGCTTATTTAGAAAAAAATTTCAATGAAATCAAAATAAAAAAGTGCAAAATAAACTTTAGACGGAGCTATTCAAAGGACAGATACTCCTTAATTTTAGAAACAAAACGTATGCCTTCTGTAGTTATAAACTTACTCCATGGCGTCTTGTACAGGTACCATATACGGTAGTCATTGTCATATGACACTTCTTTGTCACACCTGTATTCATTTCCACGTCGCCTGAAATAAACAACATAAGATGGTTACCTTAATATCCAGATGGAAACTGAACAAATAACAAAATACCGAAGTTACTTAAAATTTATTTTCTGCAGATGCACATTTCGACAACTTATGTCTCATCAGAGCAGATAAAACCAAATCATTCGGAAGTCCATTAACCGAAAGCATGTAAAAGCTGATAGAAAACAAATTACCAAAAGCATCTAAATAGAAAAGCCAAAATTCTGCTAAGGAGTGAGATACTCCTTAGTTTGTTAGAACGGCGAACGAAGATCTAAGTACATTGTCATAGGCAGAGATCAAGCATACTTTGTGAACTACAACTCAGAATCACAGAAAAAATACACGGAGGAAGAAGTGATTAAAATGGTAGAGTTTCTGATTGACAATATATTTGTCCAGTTTGGGGGACTTGTTTTTTCAACAGACCATCAGAATTCCAATAGGCACAAACTGCACCTGTTTTAGCCGATCTGTTTCTTCACTCTTATTAGGCAGAATTCCTTGAAGGGTTTCTTCAAAATAAAGACAAAAAACTGGCCCAGTCCTTTAATTTCAGCCTCCGTTATATAGATGATATTCTATCACTAAACAACCCTCGCTTTGGTGATTTTCTTCATCTCATTTATCCAAAAGAGCTTGAAATTTAGGATACTACAGATACTTCCACATCGGCCTCGTTCCTTGACCTTCATCTTGAAATTGGCAACAGAGGCACATTACAAACTAGGTTGTATGACAAACGCGATGACTTCACTTTTCCAATAGTGAACTTCCCTTTTCCTTGTGGCAACACTCAAAAAGCACCAGCATATGGAGTTTGCATCTCACAACTCATTCGCTATTCAAGGGCTTGTGGTCGATACAGCGACTTCCTTGATAGAGCCCAGTTGCTTACAAATAGACTACTTAAGCAAGGGTACGTTGCCAAAATCTTAAAGTCATCACTACAGAAGTTTTACGGCCGACATCACGATCTTGTCGATCGTTACGGGATATCTGTTTCCAAGATGACAACAGATCTTTCCCTCTACAACTAAAGTTTGTTTTTACTCTATCGAATTTGACTTTACTACCGGAGTTGACATGTTCAACACGGCGGGTGTCTTATAAGAAGCATGATATGCTTACTCTACCGGTACACCTGATCTCACCCATGGTTTTTATTGGGTCCGTGTTGTTCATCTGTATGTGTGTCTTCATTTTTCTTTTTGTACCGTGTTCAAGTGGTGTCTTTGTTTCTTAGTGTTTCCGATGTTGCCTTTGTCTATGGATTGTTCGTTCCTTGACTGACGGTTCTCACTTACTTTAAGTAACATTTTGTAATATTTAGATATTTCAAATTTAAATAAAATCGGTTTTCGGGTCAGCACCGAAGAACTTACTACTGGGTTGGTGAATACCCTCGGGGACTAACAGTCCAACAGCAGCGGCATCGGTCCAGTGGTAATAAATAACAAAATACCCAAGTTACTTTAAATCTTTTTAAAAAATTCGGAGCATTACATGATATTTTTTCAAACAAACAATGGTAACTACCTTTCACACATACAGAGAAGTTTTTAAATAAATAAACCATTACCATTATTTAAATATATTTGTCATTAACATGAATTATGACAAAAATTTGCCATTTTAGATTAACTTACATATAAAAGTAACAGGAAATCATTTGTAGAATTGTTATTCATTTCCATTTAAGGGGGTTTGCAACTCCATATGAAAATAAATATGATTTCAAATAAATGTGATTTTTTTTTGTTAGAAAATGATAAAAGAAACAAATTAAGTGAAAAAAATTGTTAGGTTGTTGATCTCGATTTTGAGTTATAAGTGATTGAAAATTTGGCGGTAAACCGAACTCCTCGGATTTCTCATAGGATTAACATTAGCAAGATTTGACCACGAAAGAACGTTAATGAATAAATAGAATTTAATGAAAATTTTACAGAATGTTCTTAAAGATTTATAAAATGAAATAATGGAAAAAATTAAGGGGTCAATATTCAAAAAATTATGATGCTTTTAAATGGATAAAACCAGAGAATTCCGAAAATCTGCCAGAAATCCCAAAACATGAGGAGCGAACCTCCTTAATGATAAAGTTGTTGTTTTACATCAAATTGGTGTCAAAGCAAAATTACCGAACAGAATTGTCAAGAGTCAAAGTCCAAGAGACAGACAGACAAATAGATCAGAAATTCATCGGATAACTGTAGACTGCAATGGTCTAATTAAACTTACTATTTTCGACGATTGCAAACATTTTGCAGATTTATAAGAGAATTTAAACATTCAAAATTCGATATTCAATTTAATGTGATATTTCAATATTCTTTCTTAATATTCAGGTAAGGTTTTGGTTTTATCTGCGCTGATGAGACATAAGTTGTCGAAATGCGCATATACAGAAAATAAATTAACAGTAACTTCGGTATTTTGATATTTCTGACCAGGGGTCAATGAAATCTGATTAAAATTAGCAGAATTTTACTCATTTAAAAACAATTATTTGTTTTTAAATCCTCATGTTTTTTATTCAAATTTTAGGAATATATGTGAAGATGTGAATTTATACGCATCATTTATATATTTTGTTTATTTGTGCAGCTCCATGAGATCCACAATTTTTGCTTTTCACGCCAATCTGACAGCTCCCCGAAATTGTAAAACAGGTTGCAATAATTAAAATTTTATTATTACATGTTTAAAATAGAAGTATTCAAAATGTATACTCTGCACATTCAAAATTAGATTGAATGAGTTGAGTAACAAAACAAATGTCGACATGCACAGATACATTTCCAAAAGACGTTGAATATATTCGAGTATTTGTCCAGTTATTCTGAAGTATATCTGTTGAAATTTAAGTCAAAATTATCCTCAGGAATAAATTGCAAATAAGTTTCCTTTTGTTACAATAATCACAGTTGATGTATAATGTATGATAGGGAAATATTTCTATTACCTGAACAGTTGGAGAATGGACTTCATTGTGACATAAAGCATGAATAACAAATACTGAAGTTACTGTAAATTAAATTCTGTGTATGGCCATTATCCAAACTCCTTACCACTTTACTGACTGCAGTTAGAGATGGTCTAAAAAGCTACTGCGAAAAAGCCTATTCCACGAGCGGCGTGATTCAGATGTGGATTCTTAAAAATTCCAAAGATCGCCTTGAACAGCTCTCATCAAACAGTCTCGCATACTGCAATAGCATTCAAACTTTTGATTTTTCTACCCTTTATTCAACTCTTCCCCATAATAAACTTAAAACAGTAATTTCCGATCTGATACATCAATGTCTCTGTACCAAAAACGGAGAACGCAGATATGCCTATCTGGTAATAGGAAAAGATAAAACATATTTTTTAAAGAACCACATTGAGTCAAACAAGAAATACAGTGAAAATGACGTGATTAAGATGCTTGGATTTTTGATCGACAACATTTTTGTTGAATGTGGAGGCCATGTTTTTCAACAGACAATAAGGATTCCTATGGGAACAAATTGTGCGCCACTTTTAGCTGACCTTTTCCTTTTTTCGTATGAAACAAAGTTTTTACAAGGGCTGATACAGCAGAAACAAAAACAACTAGCTCAGACTTTTAATTTCAGCTTCAGATATATATACGATGTACTTTCTCTTAATAACCCAAGATTTAAAGAATATTTACATCGTATCTATCCCAATGAACTTGAAATTAAAGAGACAACCGATCCATCCGATTCTGCTTCATACCTTGACATTTTGTTTTACATTGACGAACATGGACGTCTGAAATCTAGATTATATGACAAACGTGATGATTTTGACTTTCCAATTGTGAACTTTCCCTTTCTCTGCAGCAATATACCTGCATCCCGAGCATATGGAGTATATCTTTCACAATTAATTCGTTACCTTAGAGCGTGCAGTACATACAGTGACTTTGTGGAAAGAGCAAAAGCACTGTCACAAAAACTGCTGAGTCAGGGATATGTTTAGCCTTTGTTACTTTCGTCCCTTTAGAAATTCTATGGCCGTCACCACGACATCATAGATAGATAGGAAATGTCAGTGTAACAAATAAAAACTGACATTTTCAGCTAGATTCGCGTCTTCCCGGATTTGACATTACCGGTTTTGACTTTACCCTGGATTGACCCACTGACAGTGTGACGGGTGCTGTGCACGGAGCAGGACATGCTTACCCTTCCGGAGCACCTGATGTCACTCTTGTATATTGAGAGTTCACACTGTTAGTGCTTTAGTTTTTTGTGTTGTATATGTAATGTTCGTGTGTTTTGTGGGCATGTGGTGTCTTTGGTCTTCCGTCTTTTGGTGTTCTTGCTTTTGCCTTGTCTCTGGACTTTGATTTGTGTAATCTTGTGCTTTGTTCCTTCGGTATTCTACTGTCGTTGTTTTCGATCACTTATTTCGCTTCAGTGCAGGTCAAATCAAAACATTTGAAAAAAGAGAAAATTTGAAAAAGCTGAACGAGAGCAAATAACAAAAAAGAAGGAAAAATCTGAACGAGAGCAAATAACAATAAAAAAGAAGAAAAAATTAATGTAAGGCCAAAACCAGCTAAGGTCAGTGCCACAAACAAGGGAGATACTCCTTACTTTTAGGCAAAATTGACTAAGAGTCAGAAATGGCAAGTTCCGAAATAAAAAAGGTTTTCGGAGCCTAACTTCCTACCAGCAGAGGCTTTAACTTAGGGGTGATACATGACAAACCATTGAAGTTGCTGTAAATTTAGTGTCCGCGTATATATCCATTTCAACAACATATGTCTCTCATTGCAGATCAAATAAAAAAATGGAAGACCATACACCAAAACTAAATAAATGATTATCAAGGTAAAAAAAGAGAAGCAATGTCTTGAAACCTTTTCTAAATCGACAGGAAAACGAGAATTTGCCAAAATTCTATTTTTTTTCCAGAAAAAGTTATGTTTTGTCTAATTTACTTGAATTACATGTATAAATGTAAAACTATATACATTTAGATTAAATTACAGGAAAACGAAAAATACCTGTATAAATCAAGTTTTGGCTTTCTAAGAATAAGGGCTATATGTGTTTTTTGAAGTAGGAAGAGCTATGCATGTCTGTGTTGATGATTAATTTTGAAGTGTCAACTATGAGTGCTCTTCATCTTCATCCACAAGGGCCTAGCGCTATGAACCTCTTGCTGAGAGGATGCAAACTTATATCATTAAAGTTGAGAGAGGTGTAAGGAACAAGAGGTTTTTACTAAGGAACTGAAATTTACAATTGTAACACACGATAAATTGTTGATCTTTGTCAATGTCTGGAAACAAATCTACGTCTAGTTCATTAATTAACAGTAACTTCGATAATTTGTTATCTATTCTCGAGATGTCTTACAGCTGATTCAGTTAAGCATGTACCACCTTAATTTGCAATGTTAGTAGCAAATTTTGATAAAAAGTTTGCTTGGATAATTAGAGATTATTATTGCAACAAAAGTGGACAAAATATCAGATTTATTGATATAAACAATTATTAATTAATATAAACAATTAATTGTTTATATCAGCAATTCATTTATAAATATTTATAATTTAATTGTTAATATTTATTATTCATTTATCAATATTTATAAATGGAAAAGGAATTATTAATATTCATAATTGAATTGTTAATATTAATTAATGAATATTACTATTGATAAATGAATTATAAATATTCATAAATGAATTATAAATATTTATAAATGATTTGTTAATTGTTCGTTTTGGATTGACGGTTCGGTTTTCACTAACTTTATTAATATAATAATTGAATAATAAATATTTATAAATGATTTGTTAATATTAATAAATGAATAATAAATATTTATAAATGAATTGTAAATAATTAAGACATAAGCATAAGCATGAATTTTAATTATTGATAAATCAATTGTTAATATTATAGCTGATTGAATGATATTTGTAAATGAAATGTTAATATTGATAATTGATTTATAAATAATTATAATTCAATTGTTAATATCTAACAATTATCTAAAATAGTAATAAAAAAATTGTAAATATTTATTATTCCTTTCATTATTAATATTTATAATTGAATTTTAAAAATTAATACATAAATTTAATATTAATAAATAAATTATAAATATTAATAAATGAATAATAAATATTAATAAATAACAAAATACCGAAGTTACTGTTAATTTTTTTCTGCATATACACGGTTCGACTCTCATCAGTGCAGATCAAAACCAAACATTTGGAAGTTCATTAACCGAAAAAACACGTTAAAGCTGATAGAAAACAAATTACCAATCAGTTATTTTTTTTCCACTTTGGCGTTATGGCAGCCAAAGTGGACAAAATACCTTAATCATTGATATTAACAATTTAATTATAATATTCATAATTCAATTGTTAACATTTATTATTCATTTATCAATATTTATGAATTGAAAAGGAATTATTAATGTTATAACTTAATTTTAAATATTGATAAATGAAATGTTAACATTGATTAATGAATTGTATATATTATGGATAAATCATAAATATGTATAAATGATTTGTTGATATTATTATAAATATTAGAAAATAAACAAGAATTACTTATAGTATGAAATGAAATGTGAATATCTATACTGATTTATTATTATTTATTAATGAATTAATATCTATAAACGAATTAATTATTTATTAATATTTATAATTCAATTGATAATATTTATAATTCTTTTATTAATATCGATAAATGAATTAATAAAATTTATAATTCGTTCAATTATTGATATTAAAAAGTGAGTTTTAAATATTAATGAATGAATTGTTAATATAAAATAATGAATTGTCAATGTTAATAAATGATTTATTAATATTTATAATTTAACCAAAAATATAAACAAATGAATTATAAATATTCATAATTAATTTTTCACATTTATATATCAGCCATTTTTGTCCACTTTGGTTTGCCATAGATTATAGCAAATTCCATATCTATGCAATAAATTTTTCAGCATCAAGTTTGCTACCAAATGTATATAACATTAAGAAGTTAATTTCTTTTAACGATATTAAGAGTTTAAAATAAGCATACATTACAAAAAAGAAGGGAAACGGGGAATGTGCCAAAGAGACAACGATCCGAAGGGGAGTAATAACAACTCAAAGCCATCATAAGATCTTCAATGAACGGTTAGGAAACCCCACACCAAACGGCAGGTCGGAGTCGGCCCCTAAATAAAGAGTAAACAGGTTTAGCGAAATAAACATCCTAGACTCCTATAGACATAAAGTAAACTAACTAGAAAACAGACAAAAATATCTATTTATATCAATTTAAAGCTGAAAATCCTTCCTTTTTCAAGTTCAACCTACCTATATATTAGTTTGAAATCGACTATTATATCTTTGGTGTGATAATTGAATTGATATGAATGGATTTTTGAAAGTAGTGTCAGGCTTAACAAGTAAGCTAACAGTTTTGCAAAGTTTATAGATACACGTAAAGTGAAAAAAGCTGTTAACTTTAACTTCAAGCTCTACTTTGACATAATGTGTAATGTTTTATGGTAACATTTTGCATGGATCCGAGAAATTCGGATTTTTGGATAAAAATGTCTGTGTTATAATATAATATTTCAGAAAAAGATCCAAATACATGAACATTTTACTTACCAAATTTCGCCATTCTTTTATTTTTTTATACTGAATATAAACCGCAGCTAGCTTTTATATCGCGTTCTCGTGATTAAATATCCTTCTCTAATTTCTAGCAAATTTTACCAACGCCTGACCGGTGTGTTAAATATAGATTCCACAACTGCATCGAGTGAGAAACAACATTTCTACACTGCAGATAGTTAAATTTTCAAATTTTTAAACGCAAGGCTTGCCGAGCGTTTCAAATATTTAAAAATTCAACTATATAGAGTGAAGGATGTCGTTTCTCACGAGATTTGGTTGTGGATTTTATTTCTCTAATGATTTCAAGGAGGTTTTGGACAGAAAAAATATGATTCCCCTTTTCTGACGATCTGTAATAAGTGTGTTTTTAGCATGACGCCATCAGACATGGTCGCCTTTTTTCATGGCATCACAATGGTACAGTCGGAAAACGGCAAACATATTTGACGTCATAATTGAATTTCAGCCAATCACTCCCACTGTTCATGAAAAGTGAAAACAAGACAGAAATAAGAGAAAAATATTTCTCATCTCTAGAGAGAGAACAACTCATGAGAAATTTCCCGCGAAATTTTTTCGGAACATCATCCTCGGTGTTTTACAAAATGTCATGCGAGAAATATTTTCTAGAACTTGAACACGTAAATTATGAAATTTCTCACATCTTGTTTAATAAATTTTGAAATGTTTAAAAACTCGGCAAACCTCGTTTTCGAACATTTGCAAAATTTATTAAAGTCGATATAAGGAATTTCATAATAAACTTAGTTCTCATTGTAGAAACTATGTTTAAATTTACAAAATAATATATTTCTGATATTTAATGATGATTTCTAAGATGACGAACTTGTTGTTTTATGTTTGTAAATATTTATCAAATTAACCGTAACGTAAGTTTAAGATGTTATTATTACTGACTTCGACAATGAAAGGATACGGAATTAATGCACAGGAAACAAAGTCTCTACAAATACAAGATTTTAGCCAAGGAATGGAACAACGCTTTTATTATTGTTCTCTCTCTTGAGTTCAGCATGGAGTCTTCAACAGTAAGCTATGCTCATACATTATAGTAAGTTAAAGACGGCCCCTAGCACCGTTTTGAGCGGAATTCATTGTTAAATATCGAGAAACACTTCATCCATGTATATCCTCTTTGTTTATGGGCGCTGGGTTGTCAACATGTCATGTTCCATCATTATATTGCAAGACGGTAAAATAGACGTTATATTCTTGTTTATATTGTATAATGAAATTTAATTTACATGATTTAAACTACAAAGCGTTTCTGAAAGATTCACAAATTGTAGGTCCTTACCGATTTCTTTAATCATTCTATTCAAGCAAAAGATAAAAGTAAGACTTACCGAACCATATAAAAAGGCCCTCTCCTTTCGAGGCATTCCCTGATCTCTGATCCAAACCCTTTGATTGTTGCCTCGTAAAGACTGGGATTTTTACAGCTGGTATAATATGATTCGATGTCGTTCACACCAATAGTCCATCCTAATTGCTGATTACAGCTCAGGTTACACAGACTTTCGACTGCAACAAAAGATAACAATTTTAAGGGGAGGTTTTTGCACCCTTGATCCGGTTTAATCCAACTGCTGGCTTTTGGTAGTGTCATTACAAAGTTTTTTACGCTTGTCTTTTGATTTTTTGTGTTTTTACTGTTTATTACTGCTTATTGTCCTTGCAGATTGTGGCATGTTATTGTAAGTTTTAGCCATTGTCGATGTTTCCTGTTATCCGATATTCTATATGTAGAAAAGTCTATGCAATGCTCAATTCAATTTAAATAACAAAAACAAGAATTTAGTTTCTGCTAATGGCAATTTCGAAAACTTATGTGCAGGTCAAGTAAAAACATTTGTAATTCCATCAACCTTAATATATGTCCAAGAAAATATACTATTACAATCACTTCTTGTAAAGGGACGACCATTTAATTTTAAGGGGGGGGGGGGGGGCGATTACATTCATGACAATCTCGAACATTATTTTTAATTTTCACCAAATATCACATCAGATTATTTATTTCCATTTGCAACAAAAAAAATTTCAGATCAAGATTAAATTATTTATTTTCATGACAGCTAAGATAAGAATATCTATTATCACTGGCACCAAGATTAAATTATTTATTTACTTAATCGCCAAAACCCCTCCCTCTGAAACTAAAATGGCCGTCACCTAAGGAATTAACTGCCTGCCGTCGTTTAGATGATGATACCTCATTTTTTATAGGGGTTCACACTGCTATTGCTTTAGTCTTGTGGCGTATTCGTTCATTTTTGTTTGTTTGTTAATTTGTCATACTGTCTCAATTCGTGTTGCTGTGAATTGCCGTGATTTTGGATTTATGATTTTAGAATTTCCCCTTCCCTCGTTCTTGTTTCGGTATTCGTTTGCCGATGTATTAGAATTATAGTTGTTTTTATGTTATATGTTTTTATGTTATGTTGTGTGTTTTTGTTTGCTAGGTTACTTTAGTCATTCGACAACTGTTAACAACTAGAGCTCCTGAAGAAATGAAAATGACTAAAAGTGAAAAACGTTATATCCAAAGCATTGTTCACAGTACAGTTTCACGTAAAATAGCTTTAAGTAACAAATCCTAATCATATGATTTTTTTTACACGTGTACTTCCTTAGCAGATTGTGTGATTTCAATTTTCAGCCATCTTAGGTGTTTACTGTTATCCATGTCATATACATTTTGTGTCAACTAAATCAAAGCTGGAAAACACATATCTGAACTTTTAGGTAATTTTGAATAATACAACAACTGCATGTAGAGATAATTTTTAAAAGGTCTTTGTTTTTAGATCTTTTTATTTGCAGAAAATAATTTGCTGTTATGCTGGTCATGGACAAAATAAATACATGTGTAAAAAATAGATAATTAATGATTGTCTAAATTCCCGAATGAATTATAGCAAAAACTGAAAATTCTTAGTAATATTCAAACCTTGACAAAAAGGACATTTAATTAAATGAAAATGAAACATAACAGTATTTGGTATACAAAATACATAAGTTTTATAGGATATTGATGGAGATAATTACCAAGAATTATTTTTTTTTAATATGACACATGATATTATTTATTCATACTCGAAAAAATTACAGAAGGAAGCTAATTTAGTTTTAATCGACATTAATTCATGTAGGAGACACAAAGTATGCAGATTTCCTCTTGCAGTTTTTATCGTTAAGGACAGCTGAGCATCATGTTATTAAAATTATTCATAATTTATTTGTAAATTTGATAAGCTGGATATAAAATCAAAATGTATGTGGCAAATCAAAAGATATATTTATTGAATAAAATTGATATTATATGCAAAATAAAATGGAATTTCTATTAGTGTGGCAAATGTACATGTCTGTAAAGGAGATACAATGGCCAAGTGTGAATTCGGTTTATTCTGGCTATTCCAACATTCTTAAGTTATAAAATACATTTATAGCCAGAACGGTTCTATAAACAAGAGATTCATTTGTGTATACTGTAAAACAAAACTTCGATTGGAAGTCTTAATGTGTTGGAATTACCTGTCCCTTTTTTGTTGTACAGTCGAACCTCATTGTGTCGAACTCGGTTGTCTCGAAAACTCGGATGTATCGAAGTACATTGTCGGTCCCGGCAAATTTCCCATTTGATTAATGCATTTTTACCTCTGATGACTCGAACTCGGTTGATTCGAAATCTCGGATAACTCGAGTATAATATATGGTCCCGTCGGAAATTTCAAAAGCAATTTTACCTCGATATGTCGAAGTTCAATTATGCATTCGAGAAAGAACAGTAATATTCCCAATAAATTGTCTACACATCATAGTCAATCATTAATTAATTAGATGTCTAGCGTGTAAACAGGTCTGAGCGACCCTGGTTTTTCGAGGAAGGGTCGTCCATCTTTGTTTACTCGATATTCCTGGTAAATGTCGTTTGTCAGATAAGCGTGTGCAAGCGGAACTCAACCGCGCTTTTCTTTGATTCTTTGTTGTCGAAACGAATTTAAATGACCCAAGCGTAAATAAATTGGAAAAAGAATAATTAGTGATTATAAAGGAGTAAAATTATAACTTTAATTCGAAGAAACAACTTTTCAACTCAATGTCAAACAGTCCATAACTTCTTCACAAATATTCAAGGCTAGTTTCGTTTCAATAGTTTCATATTGAAATTTAAGTTGGCACTTAATCATTACGTGTTTGGACTCTGTTTTTTTTTAAATTATTTTATAGTGCATTCATTCTAGTATGTTTTTTAATTATCCATTTTTCCAACAAAACGACGGGAAGTGCATTTAACAAAAATAGACCACGTCATGTTCTTGTCTGTTGTTTGTCTCGCAAGCAAATAAATGTCCTGATCCATACCTCGGATGTCTCGAACCTCGGATAACTCGAACAATTTTCGGTGGTCCCTTCGACTTCGACTTATCGAGGTTCGACTGTATGTATGAAATTTTATTCTTTCTGTAAAGGTTTCATTTACAAATTTTTTTGAATTTTAGACTTGCAAGTGTTTAGGTGCCATTTTACTTTTTTTNAAAAAAAAAAAAAAAAAAAAAAAAAAAAAAAACAAAACAAAACAACCAAAAAAATAAAATTTCCAAAATTACTAGATTATTCAATATTCATGATATCATGCAACAATAAGTAAATGTTAATACACACTTTATAAGTACATAATATTCAAGCACTGATAATATTATAAATTCATGAAAAAGCAGTAAATAAAGTTAAAGTACCCATGATTTGTTTAAAATATACATAAATAAAACATACAAAGCACAACAGTTCAAGTACTTAGAAAAGGTTCACAAGTCTACTCTAGATGCAAAAGATGCGAAGCAGCGTCAGCAAACTGGGCTGGTGTGAATTCCTGGTTCTGAAGACGAGTCTTAAGTGTTGTCAGTCTGGAGTCGATCTCTCTGTATTTGCGTTTCCTTGGGACACGCTTACCACCGGCTTGGTACTGGAGCACGGTGCAGGCATGGACGGCTTCTTCGTGCTTTTGTAGTTTCACCATGTTGAAGATGTTAGGATGCAGAGCTTTCACTATTTTAGTTTCCCGTGCCAGCCCTCAAGATGGTTGGTAGTCCTTGGTCCCTCTGTTGCATGGTGGTTCCACAGGTCACGGTTTCCATCTATCCAATAACTGGCAACGTAGTCAGTAAAGGGAAGTGTTGGTATGTTGATATCGGTGTCTTCGATGTCCTCTAGTGCATGGAACAAACGTCTTCAACTGTGTCGGGTGGCAATAAGGGCATTACAGCAGCACGTCTCACTAGGGTACGGATGTCATTGTTGTCCTTGTAGGGTACCTGCAAACCATGTTCTGTGTGTTCCTTCAGATGCATTGGTGTAGTGAAAGAAGCAGCCTTTGATGTTGATTCCTAAGATAGACAAAACATACATTAAAGTTTATTGCTAGATAAATTAAAAAATATGATAATTTACATTTACTAAAGCAAAATTGTTATATGATAATATAATATAATAATACAAAAATATAATAATAATAATAATAATAATAATAATAATAATAATAATAAAATATAATAATCATAATGGAAAATTCAAATTATCTAAATAAATAATAAATTTGTTTTTGCTTCAGTGCTCCCTGATACATTAAATTTATGAATTCTGAAACATTTTATAACGTTTAGATTTAAATTGCACTGAAGAGACATAAGTTGTCGAAATGCTCATATTGAGTAACTAAATGGATATAACTTCGATATTTAGTTATTTATAAAGATATAACAAACGAGAAATATTATCATACCTGGGAAAACTTGGGTTGCTGCATTTCTGATGGCTGCTTCGTAGTCAAGAAAGAGTGTAAATGGTTGAAGTCTGATGTTGAAGTTCTGACAAGTGTCTAGTAGTAGGCTCAGTAGTATTGTGTAGACAGGTCGATCTTTTCCTGGTAGTAGACTGTACACGAGTGGAAACATTACGCCGTCATCCATGGCATGGAAAGTGTAGAGCTGGTAAAAAAGATTAGGACAAGCATAAAAAGTACCACACCACACACTGTGTCTGCTGCGACAGGATGGGTAAGGTTCTGTTGAGTACTGAAGAGTAGTATGCGTCCGTTGGTGTTGTCGACGGCGAGTATGAATTGCTGTCCAGTAGAAGTCTCTGTCCATTCTCCTTGTAGCTGTAAGTCTGCTAGTGAAGTAGGTAGAGCAGGTAGTGTCTTGTGTCGCTGGTTGTAGAGCTGGTCTTTACATGACTGGAAGGTGGGTATATGTTGAACTAGTTGTTGAGTGTCATTATTCTATTCTCTGTTGAGAAGCTTAACTAACTCTTCCTCACAGATAGTGGGTATTGGTGTGAATTCGTCTCTGGCTCTGTCTTTCATAGTTTGGAGTATGGTGTCAGCTCTGAGTTTGGTTGGGTCTGGCTGGTAGTTGTGGTTACCGGCTATCTTGGTAGGTATACTGTTTAGAGTGTTGATGGTGGCACGGCAGTCACGAGCAGAAGACTGCCAATAAACTCTGTCACCACGTCTAGTCTTTATGTGAAACCTGAATCCAATGTGTGTCGGGTTCTGGTTCCATAGTCTGTTGGTAGTAAAAGTTACATCTAACTGTACATTTGCCATTATAAACTGAGAATGGCTTCAATCACAGAAACAGCATATTTATAAGAAATATATGGTTTGCACAAATCTCACCAACTGGTGAGCTTGGACATGTCCTATTTTAATCACTTCCATCATTTATAATTGATTATGAATAATAAATATTATAAGAAGTTTCATAAACAGGTATCACAAATTTCCCAAGCTTGTATTATAGAATATTATTGATTCAATGTTACTTTGTATCTATTATTTATTGATTCTAAATTAATGTATATAAATATTTTCAGAATCTGTTTTAAATTTATTTTCAAAATATTAAAACAAATATAAAGGTTATTAAAATTTGATTACAAATTTACTAAATTTAATTTTCATTCTCTATCTCTTATCCAATATTTCAACATTTTAAGTCAATGTTTTATTTATTTATTTATTACCATGAAAAAAGTTATAAATTTGGCCAAATAAAAAAACAACATTTTTCTAAAACACATTGTTTAAATTCAATACTGAATCTCAAATTTACCTGTAAAATTAATTAGGCAATAATTACTAGAACAACAAACCTACTATAACAACACCCATTGTTCTCTACATGTTGGAATAACCAGAATATATATTTCTAGAATGTTGGAATAGCCAGACGACAACGTGAATTCACACTTGGCCATTGTTTCTCTTACTTAAACCATTGTTGAGGCATTTATGAAATCAAAAGATCAAAGGGATTACCGCCTATCTAATTACTGTTTTGTTATGTTCGTAATATATATATTTTACGAACGGATATTGAGTAAATGACCATGAGACCATAACACATATGTTTACCCCAACTGCAATAATTTTAATGAGCTGTATGACCATTTCGGAAATTAATTCCTCATCAGCAGCACTAGAACCAAAACAAAGGGAATGTCTTTAGGATCGAAAGTTCACTCAGTATCAAAGAAGAGTTATATGGATGAAGTTGTTCTAAAAGTTTCATTTTAAACGATAATTAATATTCAGATACATTTCAATTTTGGTTTATGTATTTTTCAGAGTTAGTCGAAATGGCATTTAATTCAGTAATTATAGTCAGTGAATAGTGTTAAACCCCTAAACCTTATCAAAGAAGAACAAAGAAGAGAGAAAGGGAAAGTTTTGTATATATAATGAAATACTTTCTGCCAAAACATATTTTAAAGTTTTTAACCCGGGGGTACAAGTTTTGTATATATAATGAAATACTTTCTGCCAAAACATATTTTAAAATTTTTAACCCGGGGGTAAAACATGCACGAGGAAAGCGCAGAGGAGGGAAGACTGTAATTTTTGGTCATATATGATAATGGAGTCACTTTTCCGATTGAAATTCAATAAAAAAATAGTAGAAAGGAAATAAATATAATGTTTTATTGTAAATACTATAGAATCTTTTTTTCTTCAAAATAATAATTATAAATAGAATGATGAGTATTCAATTGGCTGTACGTACTTGAAACGTCTATTTTATTACTTAGGGGACGACCATTTGATATTCAGGGGAGGCTTGGGCGAATTTGCCTAGAAAAGTTATTGATTTTCACAAAAATCTAAAACAAATTATTTATTTTCACCAAATGTCACATCAAATTATTTATTTGCAGTTGTGACAAAAAATTATTCAAATCAAAATTAAATTGTTTATTTTCATGACAAGATGGGTTAGAATATTTATTTTCACTGTCCATAAGATTACATTATTTATCTATAAAATCGCGCACCCCCCCCCCCCGAAAATCAAATGGTCGTCCCCTTATTGACATACAACGGCTTTTTCGATGGAGATAGACTTCATTAAATTCCTTTTAAATGCTAGTTTGTTATTTGATTCATATGGAAGTTAATCAAATATAACAATCCATGTTGTGCATCTTTGTGTGTGTGTGTCTTCATTTTTCTTTTCTGTGCCGTTCCCGTGTTTTGTCTCTGTTTTTTTTTCTGTTTTTTGTTTCTGATGTTGCCATTGTCCTTGGATTGTTCATTTTGGATTTACGGTTCGGTTCTCACTTACTTTATATATAAAAAAAAGTCCGAATATATATTGTAAGTAAGCACAAAAACGGGGTTTTCTTCATTACTCCAACAAAACGTGTTTTTGTAGTTCTTAATGTAACTTTAGTGGTTTTTCTTAAAGAAAAGATCGAAATTAAATATTTATCAGATATATATTTTGAATCTAGTTGTTCTTGTAAGAAACAGAAATTACGATATTGCCAGCCTCTACGCATTAAACCTACCCACTTAAGCATGGACCATTTGAAATTCAGGACTGGGCTGGGATTTTTAGAAAAAAAATATGGCCCCGATCTGTGCTAATAAATTCTCTGTCATCAGCTCTTGGGTTAAAAAATAATCTAGCCCTCAAGCTAATCATTAGAAAAAAAAACTTGCTCAACAAACAACAAAATTTTTCCTTGCATGTGGGCCGAAACGTTTACAACCTCGGGTAAAAAATCCCCCCCCCCCCGAAAATTAAATGGTTCGTGCCTAACGAACGTATCACAACACTCGAATCGATAAAAATAGTTCCTTTAATCGGACAATCCTGTTGCAGTGAAATGTAGTAAACAAACAATTCCTTCGGGACGTTTATAATCTTTGAATTGGAGAAAACAATAGAGGGGATGTCGTGGATTCTTTAAAAAGAATCAACAGTTAATACAATAGATGACGTCACAACAATGGTTCAATTTTGGATATATTTGTCCTATGCAAGAAAAGTCGTCTATAGAATAACTACATGTAAGTATCGAACTTGCTGTAAATTTAATTTCTGCATATTACCATTTCGACGACTTATGTCTCTTCAGTGCAAATAAACTAAATATTTGTTAAACACTAACAGAGAGCAACGAAAACCAATATGATCTAAATTGAAAGCCAAAATCAGTTAGGGACAAATCTTTGCATAATTAAAATATTTTTACTTTACTGTACTGAAAACAATCGACGGTAGATCTCAATTATGCATCATTTTATGAATCAAGATGATAACAAAAACCAAAGACTAATGCTGATTCTTTACCAAACCCTTCGAAGACTTTTGAGTTTGATTTTTATTCCGAAGTGCGACAGTGTTTTACCAGCAGACTAGGCCCCTGGAGCTACTGGTAGTTTAGCGGCGAGCACTCTTCGACCTATCTTTCTAAATTACGTTTTGTCGTATTCTTTCTTTCTCAAGATTGTGGTCTTGGAGTTAGTAGTCTACTTGTATTCAGTCTTATTTGTACGTTTATTATACTATAGGGAAACGGGATAGAGAAAAGGGGAGGTTTTTACTCATAAACTGGTTTACCCTTGCGCTGGCTCTTGCTAGTGCAGGTACCAAGTCCGGCTTTCCCGAGTTCCTATCGTTGTCCATGTTCGTCTTTTGTCATTATGTTGTTTTTCTTGTGCGGTTTTGGCCATTGCAGTTATTTCCTGTTATCTCTTCTACATTACACATAAGTGCTTCCATCACAGGAACTCAAAAAAAAAAAAAAAACTTTGTTCAGTCGTCAGTCTTTGCATGTTCCCTGATTCATCGGGGTTTTGCAAAAAACGGACTCAAAATCCTCATTCTAATTTTTTGGTATTAAAGTATTGTTTTTGTATGAAAGACTGACACAGCAAGAAATAGATGGCATCAACACTGGAGGAAAGACAAATAACAGTCTTATCCTCAACACATGTTATTCTATCTTCATGCCACATTTCTTCTCTTACTCGTGGTGTTTCTTAAGATATTAAGAATCTAACACCAGGGGAAGTGCGAGACAGGAGAATCTCAGACACCCAAGGGTATGATTTCCAGTCTCGGACGAAGCTTGCTGAGTCCGAGATGATTGAAATCTTACCCGAGGGTGTCTGAGATTCTCTTGTCTCGCACTTCCACTGGTGTTTGATTTTATTTCTCACTGTATTCACCCTAAAATATATTAAAATCCACACAAATGTCGCCCCTTTCGTCTGTTTACACAAGGAGTTATGTCCCTTATTGTAACGTCATAAATTCAGGAATGTACACCCGAGCCCGCCATATCTTAAAAGCCTATTTTTCTTGTTTTTTTCCAGTGAAATGTTACTTCAAATGATATAACACTTTTATAATATGTAGATTAAATACACTTATGATCACTAATGAGGACAGATGTAGACTACAGACCCTTATATACAAAACACGATATTTGCCGGTAAACTGCACGTGATTTTTTTGTCTTACACTAGTGTAAGACAAGGAAATCTCACACTGCTAAAAATAGGAACTGCTGCGTCTCATAAGTGAGAAATGTTCATTTTGATCATAATGACTTACTTTATGCAGTTTACTACAATGGGACTTCTGAGTTAGTTATTCGTTAATAGAAAAATCTCACACCTTCCGATAAAGTTTAAAAAAGAAAAATCTGTAAGATGCGTTCGAGATTGAAAATATTCGCTCTTCTTTTGCCCGATAATTTCTTGTCTTGCAATTCAACAATTAGTAATCTAAACATTTGGAAGACCATTAACTCAAAAATGTTTAACCCCGATAGAGATCAAATAACCAATATGATCTAAATGTAAAGCTAAAATTAGCTAAGGACCGAGCTTTGCACGAGGGAGATACTCCGAAGTTTTCAACAACATTTACAAATTAAGATATTACAAAATTCCAAATAGAATCAGCTTTCGGGTTATCACCGAAGTACTGACCACTGGGATTGTGAATACCCTCGGGGACTAACAGTCCATCAACAGAGGCATCGACCCAGTTTAAATGCAGAAATATCATAAACAATGGATGCTCTATGTCGCGCTCAGATTTAAAACTTTTGCTCATTGTTAAGGAAGCTATAGTTGAGTTTTATTACTAATTCGCCGTTTACGAAACTGATTTGGTGAACGGACATTGAAATTTGCTACAACGACAATAAATTTGTTGTTAATATGCATTCTTTTCTCACATGGTACATGCCTCAGAAGTCATGGTTCGGCTGCATTTATTTTCAAATTCAAGTTTTATGGTACAATTTTGCTTTAATATGTTGATTGCCCAAACTTTCAACTTGATAGAAGTGAAGAAGGAGGATATTGGAATATAAATAATTCTCTACTTTAAAATTATTTATATAACAGTTTGGTTAGTAACATAATTGACTATTCAAATCAAAATTTTGTAAAAGGTTTCAAATTTCCGCTATCTTGGATGAAGACTTAGCAAGAGATTTTTCAGTATACAAAAGTAAAATTAACTTTCAGGCGAAAATGAATTAATGCATGATCTTAAAATTACTGTTTATGAATTTTCACTTGATATTTAAACCTTAATATGTCACCAGGATAAACAACATTACCATAAAGTTTTATAAAGGTTTTTGTGAACCATTAAATATCTATTAGTGAATGTTTAAAAAGAGTTAAAAAACAAATATTATCGTTTTCACAACGGTGAAGTGTCTAAACGTTTTCTCACCAAAATTAAAAAGGGTGACCCTTATCATTGAAAATCTATCGATCAATTTCTCTTTCAAATGTAGGAATGAAACAACGGCAGTAGAATACCGAAGGAACAAAGGAGTGAAATTTACAAAAATTGAAGTCCAAAGACACGGCCAAAACCAGAAAAGCAGAAAACAATGACGTTAGACACAAAAACAATGACGTTAGACAGATACAAAGCACAGAAACAGAAATTACAACATTCAAAACAAAGGCACTCACAGTGTGAACTCCAGTGAAATTGAGAGTGACATCAGGTGTTCCGGAGAGATAAGCATGTCCTGTTCTGTTAGCAGCACCCGTCAGACTGTAAGAAAGGCAGTCCAGGAAAAAGTCAAATTCGGTATAGTCAAAACCGGGAAGAC
>MJUU01008615.1:3398-15508 GCA_002080025.1 Modiolus philippinarum | reverse complement strand
CCACCAGACTACGTCGGATATGCTCAGATGACCAAACATTCAAGAAAAAGGAGTAGAGAACTTAAAGACCATTTAGTCAAAAGGGGTTACAAAGCACACAAAGTGCAAAAAAAACAATTGAAAAGGTTTCAACTTTAGAACGAAAACAGTTGTTACAATACCGAAATAAAAAACAAAGGAACTCTCGTAACCCATTTGTTACGACTTTCGATCCACAACTTCCAGATTTGTCAGCTATTACACGTGAATGCATGACAGCCTTGCATGTGTCACCTAAAATATAAGCCCTTTTCCTAGAACCACCACTTATATCTTTTCGCAGGCCCAAGAACTTGAAGGACATGCTTGTTAAAGCTAAACTAAAATCACCTGTAATAGGACAATTTAAGACCTGTCAAGACAAACGTTGTCTTTTGTGCAAACAGTCTCACAACACTGACATTTAAGAGCACATCAACTGGCGAGAAATTCAAAATTTTCGGCAATCTGACATGTAAATCCAAAAATGTGATATATATGATTACGTGTGCGGTATATCAACAGCAATATATTGATGAAACAAATAATTCACTCCGTATTAATTTACACCGTAATCACATAAAGAAAAAAGAATTAACACATGCAACGGCTGTCCATTTCAACATCATAGGACATAGCTGGACCAGACATGCAAGTTGTCGCCATTGACCAAAATATATCTTGGAATGAGACAAAACGACAAGCTAAAGAGCGGTTCTGGATGCAAAAAATTAAACCAGCTTGAATATTAAAACCTGACTTTTTGAGATAATTAAAATTCTAAAAGCAGCAGAAAATTTGTGAAAAATTTACAAATAACACATGTTCCACTTGCGGATATTATTTCTTCCTGAATCACTATCATTGTCTTCAATAATTGATTTTGTTAAATACTTTTCGATATACAGTAACTGACAAAAGTTTTTTTTTCATCTCCCTCCGGGCATTCATCTCGTATTACATTTGTGATAACCAGCGTCTAGAATGTAGCTGTTAATATTTTGTATTAACTTTTTTGTACATAGTTTTGGTTTGATTTGATTTTATTTTTATATGATTTTTATTGTGTTTTGAAAAAAGCTCGGATGAGGGCTGAAATATCAACTGAATTATTTGTGTACTGTTCACTTTCGTCTATTGTTTGTTTATAAATAAATGTATATATTTATATCAAAGTACTTTTGTATAATTTTACAAAGAGCTTAAAAAGAAATTAATTATATATGTACCCTATGAAAAAGAAGCTGTTGTAAGATCAATTTTAAATAAAAAAAGCAAATTATTATGGTGAAACTCTCTGCCATTAATTAGAACCCTTTGGAATAACAACGGAGCTTCAGTGGGGCAAATATTGGGTCCCTGAGTCCTGCAATATTGCCACAGGAATTCTCTCTACAAGGGGTTTGCAAGGCCCAGAGAATTCTACCCTTCCGCAAATACGTGGGTCAAGATAATACACTGAATGACTGGGATATACCTGTCCTGCTTGGTGTCATCCGCTGGAAGATTGCAGACTCCTCGTGGTCCTAATCACTTGGGGGTACTGCTTGACTGGTTACTTAGCGGGAAAACCGGGATCCCTCTGGTGTCACCATCCATCCCCGGTATGATGGAGTACTTCGGGAGTTCTCGGCATCCATTATAGACGTAATGGTACCTAACTGGGGAACCCCCGTATGACGTGCTATTTTACCACACTCCCCCCCCCCCCCNGAAGGGTTTTAACCCTGATTAAGCCACGTCAAAAGGGAAAATTAACAGAATAAAGGGGTTTCCTAAAAATGTGGGGAAAAAATTAATTATTCCTATAAACCCTTAATCCCCAGGCTCTAGTACTGTTCCCGCTCTATACAGACTGTCGATATAGATTTGCCCTCCAAAGAGACAATTGGAAAAATATGCCATGAATCATAAAATCCAGAATTCTACTAAACACAGATTCGAACCTGAATTATTAAAGGTAATCTTCACAAGATCCTACACTAAGTCTCACTACCTAGGGTGTAGGCCATAAGCAATAAAAAAGGAATCTTCTCAAGATCCAACACTACCACTAGTGTACAGGCCTGAAATATAGCATAAGGACACATCCTAAATTTCCAATAAAAACATAACTCAAGTCTTTTAGCAAAACTATAACATCCTAAGTGTAACTCAACTTCCCTAACACAGACAGACGGTCTGTGAACAGTCAAACGGACCTCTCCAAACGACTTAAACTCACAATTAGTTAAATCATGAAAAATATCGGGAAATGTATATCTCGAATTCATTAATCCCCCCGAATTTCCAATAATCTAACTCTACGGATTGAATATTTACACCTATATATATATATATATAAACTTTCCTCACTGAGGGAATATCCAATAAAAACGAAAAAGAACTATACGGATCATCTCTGGATCGTCCTTATACCTTAAGGATATATATATCTTAGTGTGAACCTGTCCTCGGTCACACTTACTGTCCAATATATACAAATATTATAGGGGTACCAGCCGAGAAGCTGGTAGGTTATCCCTTCCGGTTGATTTCCAGGAGACTCTCTTCTGGTACCTCAGCCAGGTCGGCTGAGGTATACAACACGTTGCCCTGGTATAGTACCTGGATGGTTCCTGTCAGACCCCACTGTCTGACAGCTTGACTTCTGATGTCCAGGAGGGAGGAAGCCCTGAAATGGACAATCAGGGAGCTCCCCCGGTACCTAACCAAAAAGTCCCTCTCACCACTTCCCTCAAGGCTGAGGGAAGCCAAACTGCTGGGTGAGGCATCATCGTCGTCGCTGGTGGCTTCATCCACGATGATGAACTCTTCCTCTTCTTCTCCCTCACTCCCAGCCGGTAATAGGGGCTGGGAAGAAGAGGGCTGAGCTTCTCCCTGGTTTTCCTGGGCATGATGTCTAACTGGGCGGCCATGGAATGTGGCATTCCTTATTTGACTCCTCTGTTCTGCGGACAGAAACGCCAGGCATGGAGCCAACACTCTCCAGTGTAAAAGACAAACTGGAGAGTTAGCAGGCAAAAACAGATACCTTCTCTCTATCGGCCACCCCATTACTCTGCAGACATCCTCCATAAGAAGCTGAACCTCCCTGCTGATGGAGCACTGGACAGAGATGGTTATCTGTCTCCTCAAATCCAGGAGAAGGCGGTGGAGGTAGTTACCTTCATCTCCTTCTAACCAGACTGCTATCTGGTCTACCATTGTACCTAAAAATTTAAGGTACTCCTCATCGCCAGCAAACTCGCTGGCGACCTTGACATCTCCTAGCACTGGTGAGATGTGGGCCTTGAAGACATGGCGTGACTGCATGCGGGTGTACAACCCACATCCCTCCACTGGACATCTGCTGTCCCTACTGTCCCTACGGGAAGTACGCCTCTTCTTCAAGGGAAGCGACTCTGATGAACTAGCCGGACTCACTGGCTGTTCCTCTGGTTCTTCAGCGTCACTGAAATGGTCTGGTTCCCCCCTGTTGGTTACAGGGAGCAACCTCAACTGCTGGGAGTGTGGCCTGCTCCACTACTTCCTGGACACTCCTTCTACCTTCCAGGAAACTGGTGCTTACTAGGAGACACCTGCCCCTGGCACATGCCTGGGGTCTCCAGGGTCTAGCACCCCTCTCTGTGTCTTCTTCAGACTCCGCAGCAGCAGCTGGGACGATAGTGACATCACTGTCACTGTCACTATCACTCTCACTAATGCAGGGACGGTTGCTTGCGTCACCAGCTTGGCTGCTGGTGGGACAAATAGTCGATTCCTCCTCTGCATCATCAAACTGTCCTTCAACAGTATTCCATTCAGCCATTATGACACAAAATAGATAATATAACTTGAAAATCTGCAACGATAAAGTGAAAACAGATTGACACAAGTGCTGAATGGATATTACCATTACTTTAATTAATTCCCCACCAACCCTCCTTTCCCACTGGAGGGCTGCCTGTCAGTCTTTTGGCAATTTGGGCAAAAGTAAAGGTCAATTGTCTCTACCTCTGCAGGGCTTAAGTTCAGGCAGGTGAGATGGAACCATTCTCTAAAGTTATCACACTGTACCATCATCTCACCTGTATCTGGTCCTCTACAGATACAGTATTTCCTCTGTTTGGAGGTATCACTAGCCTCCTGAAGATCATTCTCACCTTTAAGTACGCTCTCTTGGCATTTCTTAAGCCATACAGGTATTTTACTGTCTCTACAGGGTTTCAGTCTATCATGATTGGTAGTAAACAGCACTCGCTGTAGCTTAACCTTGTACAAGTAAGGTGTAATAACCTTAATAATCACACCAGGACCTTTCCATGGTGGACTAAGTTTCTTGCATGATCCTTTTACTTGTGCGATATCCAATACATAAACTAAGTCTCCAACTTTGTACTGGTGTTCATTAACTCTCAGATCGTATTCTTTTTTCATTTTTACCTGAGTAGTTTTCAACGTTTTTCGGGCAATCTCATGAGATTTTTTGATAGCTGTCTCAAGCTCAACAACATATTCTTCAGCTCCTGAGTACTTTTTGTCGGTATCAACCCCGAACATCAAATCAGCTGGTTGATTCGTTTCTCTACCTAACATCAACATGTTGGGAGTGTATCCTGTGCTCCTGTTAACACAGGACCGTAGTGCTCCTGCCAATTGAGGTAGGTGCTCATCCCAATTATCCTGGGCAGAGTCTACAAAACATCTCACGGCGTCCATAAGACTTCTGTTTTGTCTTTCCACTTGACCATTGGCTGATGGTCTATAAGGCGTAGTCCTGGCCTTATGCATTTCCAGTAACTCACATACTGATTTAAAGAATGCGCTTTCAAAATTGCGACCTTGATCAGTAAATATTTGGAACGGATATCCAAATCTGGCAAAAAATTTATTAATTGCCGCTTGTGCTGTCACTTCAGCTGTCTGTGACGGTAATGGAATACACTCAGTCCATTTAGTAAACTGGTCTACCATCATTAAAACATGTTTGTTACCCTTCTTGGTTTTTGGAAAGGGTCCCATAAAGTCTAAATGTACTCTTTCCATAGGTGTCCCAGCGTGATACTGGGTCATTTGGTAGCGAGCATGTCTGGTAGGCTTTTTGTTCTTACTACAAATGTCACAAGATACCACAAATTGTCTTATGTCCCTTGACATATTGAACCAATGGTAATTGGTTTTCACTTTCGCAAGTGTTCTCTCTGTTCCCTGGTGGCCAGCAGCAGGTATGTTATGGGACAAATCCATAACTGTGTTTTGTAAAGCAGAGGGGATTACAAATCTCTCTTTTTGACCCTCCTTTTTAGGTTTACTGCGTAGTATACCTTCAGTATCTAGGAAAAACATCTTCCTGTTTATCCAATAGCTCTTTGCTGCTGGTGATGCAATGAATAATTCATCTTCTTTAGGTTCCACCTGTTTTTCAAGGTAGTGTAACAGTATACTAAGGTCAGTATCTTTATACTGTTCACCCTTGATTTCATCCGGTGAAAAACCTTGTATGATTATTCCGCTATCTGGTGTGATTGCTTTTACACAGTAGCCATGGTCTGACTCTATTGCTATTTGATATGTAGTACAATCAGTCACCAGATCTAATCTGGTTGTAAAAATCTGGGTCTCATCTTGGTCTATTTGGTCACTCTCACCAAATAATTGCATCATGGCAGTAGATACATCTTCAACTGCATGTTTACCTTGTTTACGAGGTTTTCTCTTGGTTAATGAAACAGCCTCGTCTACGTCTCGTATAAATTTTGACCAAGTTTGGTGCGCCTTCTGACAGTAAGGACATCCCCCACATGGAAGTTCCCCGACATTCATGTCTGGGTTATAATGTGGACACTCTTGAATGTCCGTCACTAGCCTGGATAAACTGTCAGCGTTTCCATGATTCTTACCAGCTCTGTGCTTGATAATCATATCATATTGGCTAAGCTCCTCCATCCAACGAGCGAGCTGCCCTTGAGGTTCTCTCAATCGTAACAGCCACGTGAAGCTACTGACAGTAAATTGTTGTCCGAGCAAATAGTGTCTAAATTGCCTCGTAAAACGGACAACAGCCAGTAACTCTTTTCTGGTTGTACAGTACCTGCGTTGCTCAGGTGTCGGTACAAAGCTACCATAAGCAATGACCTTTTCTTGACCATTTTGATATTGGATAAGTTCAGCCCCTATGGCCCTGTCTGACGCATCAGTGTCAAGAATATAGTGATCTTTTTGGTTCGGAAGTGTAAGAACTGGTGCTGTTAGAATTTTTTCCTTTAACATCTCAAATGCTGCCTGTTTGGAATATAGAACTTATTTTTCCCTGTTACATCATACAAGGGAGCTGAAAGTTTAGCATAATCCTGTATGAACATACGGTGGTAGTTCACAAAACCTAAGAACCTCTCTGCGTCCTTAGTACAGGTTGGCACCTTCCAGTCCTAAACTGGTTTAAAATGTTTTTGTTGACCTATGTGTAAGCCATTTTTGTTTATTTTCCGGCCCAAAAATTCAACTGACTTTGAAAAGAGCTCACATTTTGCTGGCTTAAGCTTTAGCTTGTACTTTCTAAATCTCTCCAGTACTGCTTTGAGGTTTTCCAGGTGTGACTGAAAAGAAGTACCTAGCACTAAAATGTCATCTAGGAATGCTAGGACGGATTTCCAGGTTAAACCTCGAAGCACAAGGTTCATAACCCTTGCATAAGTGCTGGTTGAATTGCACATTCCAAAAGACATTTTCACAAACTCGAAGAGTCCATACTTAGTTACAAAAGCGGTTTTCTTCCTGTCTTTTGGGTTTACTCTCACCTGCATAAAAGCCCAATTTGCATCAAGCTTGGAATACCAGGTGTTTCCTGCTAGAGTATCAAGGAATTCCTCTATTAAGGGTAGAGGAAAAACATCTTTCACTGTAACTGAGTTCAGTGCACGATAGTCTATTCACCATCTAACTCCCCCGTCTCTTTTGCGGATAAGCACAGGTGCTGACGCCCACTCTGATGTAGAGGGTTGAATTACTCCAGCATCTAACATCTTTTTGAGATGTGCCTCCTCCTCATCAACAAAGCACGCTGGAGTACGCCTCATGCGTTGCTTAATTGGCTTTGCTGAACCAGTATCAATGCTGTGTTCTATTTCAGTAAAATTGCCAAGGTCATAATCATGGGTGGCAAAAGCATCTTGATAGTCACACAAAATATCATATACTTGTTGTTTCTCAGATTCTGATAACTCTCTACATGACCTCTTGTACAAATCATGTAAATGATCAGGGAGTTTTCTCTGATTTGAACTTGTTACAATATTCACCTGTTTGTCTCTGGGTTCAGGTAATGAAGTAATCACTGTAACTTCTTCCGCATGTCCGATAATCTCCCCCCTTTTCAGGGTGACATGTTCACCAGACAAATGGCTGGTGTTTGCCCGCCGGTACATACAGTTCTTGGCATTAACAGTGGTTGGGCCTTCATTGCCTCATTACAAAGTCACTCTGTACGGATGTAGCATCACATGTTAACTTATTGCTCAATTAGGTGGTACCACTGTTTTTTCCGAAATGGTTACTCTCCTAACAACTGGTTCTGTTGTTTGGACCTGTCGTCCATAAGTAGCATTTCCTTTTCTACCTTGTATATACAGCACATTTTTACCAAGATTTAGTGATACATTATGTCTGCTCATAAAGTCAAGACCCAAAAGCATATCACAGTCCAAGGGTGCTACATGTAATTCGTGTCTGTATGTTAAACCTGCGATTCTCATTTTGACAGGTTTTGTAATGTTTGAGGTCATATTCATGCCACGTCCAGCACCGTGCATGATGGTTTCTTGGACAATCTCTGGTTTCTTATCAAACGTATCAAAAATTTTATCCGAAAGTACTGTTACTTCAGATTCAGTATCAATTATGGCATTTACCGCTTTACCTCGGATTTTAATTTCAACTCTCAGCATAAGTGCTGAGTTTAAATGACGTACTGCCACTGTACCATCTACCCTGTCTGTAATTGTAACTCCAGATGATGGATTTTCTTTTTTCAAGTTTGCCTGATTTTTGTCGAAATGGGGGACGGACGGACAGTCCTTTATCAAATGGCCTTTATTGCCACACCCAAAACATTCACGGTCGTCATTGCGTTTTTGAGATTGCTTACCCTGTTGCTTGTTAGTTTTATTGTTAGGGTTAGGTTTGTTACTTGGTTTATTATTGTTACCCTGTCGTGAACCGGGTGGTGAATTGCTCTGTGGAGCAGGTGTACCTTTGCGTTCAGGTCTTAGGCGGAGTTCATTTGTTAGGGTGTTCATGCTAGCTACTAAAGTTTGAATTTGGCCCTCCATAGCTGACATTCTGTTTTCCATGGTTGAGGAAGCCTGTATCCTGACATGTTTGTCAGGATTCTCTGCAGGTTTGTTGCCTTTAATAGCTATAGTTGTATGTTGAAACCATTTAATGATATCTAAAGCCTTGTCCATGGTTTCCGGTCTCAGACCACAAGCATGTCTACCGGCCTCACTGTCATTACAGCCCTGACAAAATTTTAAAACAGCTTGTTTGGTCATATGTGATTCAGGCAAATCCCTGAAAGCTTTTGTCGCGAGTGACAATACTCTATCAGCCCAGTCTTCCAGTGACTCGTTTTTGTACTGGACTGAATTTTGAAATTGGGTTTGTAAAGTTTCTGGTAAATCCTTGAAACCAAAACGTCTCTCCATTTTGAGTATCATTTCGTCATAGGTAATTTCTGAATTTTGCTCAAGAACTATTGTGCAATACTCACTTGCTTTGTCATCCAAAGACCAGCATAGCTGGTTGAGTTTGAACTCATCATCCCAACCGGCTATTTTAGCATAACGGGAAAATTTTGTATAAAATGATGTCCAATCAGTTTTCCCATTGTATTTCAGTGATTTGAATGACGACATCATAGTCTAATGTAATTGTTTCTCATGCTCAATTGGTTTAGCTTTTTAACGTCTTGCCCAAGGTCGTGCTTGGGAACATTTTTAGGTGGGGTCGGTAGTAGATCTTGACTACGGTGTTTTTTCTTATTTGCATAATCATGAGTAGGTGATTTGTAGTTTCTGCGTCTGTGATGACGTGATGGTGGTTGGGTAGGTTGTTTAAAGTTATGATACCTAGATTGATGTTCATGGGTGGTCTGATGTCCATCAGTCATGCTGGAGTCAGACGAGTCGGTGTCATAACTGTAGTTAGACATATACAACAGTTTCCATTGCTTGGGGGAAACTGGTTGTTGACGGTCACGGTGATGTGACGGTGGAACACCAGATATGCCCTGGTTGTGTTTGTGTCTAGAGTTATCATATGCTTGCGGTATTTGCATATGCGACTGACCACCTTGCATGTTCTGTGCTACGCCTTGAGTAGAATGTTGTTGCGTTAAACCTGGTTGTTGTTTATATCCTTGTTGTTGGTTATACTGGGTACCAACAATTACAGGTTGTGTATTGTTCTCAACCTTAATACCACCTGTATTTAAATTCCATTGTGTATGTACAGTACCACTGTACTGATCATTATTGGCATTGGGTAATTTATTACTGACAGACAACCCTGCGGCTGGAGCAGGGACACGAACGCTAGAACTTGGTGGCACCCCACCCACTGCCCCTGGGGTAGGTGTAATATGTAAGTTACTCATAGCCTGTACCGTAGATCCCTGCGTTACAGGGGTAGGCAAATTCATTTTCTGATTTGTGTCCGCTACAGCCCCTTGTAACTTTGGTTGTTCTGTCTGTACATTTTGCTCCAATGTATTTACCAATTGTAATTGTTGTTGTGCAAACAAATCCAAATCATAATTGGATATGGGAACTTGTTGCTTCACATTCTCCTGTGTATTCTTATGCACTACAAGTTTTACCACTGGTGTAATATCATGTACCTGTGTGTGTTTTTGTGTACTTATAACTGGTTTAGTCTCATGTACATATTGCTCGCGTTCAACAACCTGACCAGCGGCAGTAGCTGGTGTGACTTGAGTCGGCTGCATAACCGGACCTGACTGCCAGCTGTCAGTTGTCATCGTACCTTTCAGTGGATCTAAGTGATCAAAGACATCTGAATTTGTACTAAAATCAATAAAGTCAAATAACTCTGGGATGACTTTCAAGTATGGGACAAATGGTAAATTATCTCTGGTAATAAAAAGACCAGACTGTCATAACTCAATAATTCTCTTTGCAATTTGGGGTCCTATACCCGGGAGTGTCTGTAACTCCTTGCCGCTGCAAGTGTTTATCCTCACTTTAGGTTTATATGTACCAAATTTGTCCATGGTAAACAAGTATAATGTTGCTCAATTTAATCAGAAATATTAAAGAAACAACTCAACTTTATTTCAATAATAAATAAATAAATCTGAAAACACAAATAAACTGAGTCAACAACCTTTTATTCACTCAAATAAACTGTAGCACACACTTGTTTCACAGTTCCAACCTATGTTTACTTTCGCCAATACACAAATCAAAACACAACATTGATCGGATTTCAATTTCCGGTCTAGACGGTCATGTGACTTCTGTCTGAAAAAATTGTGTATTGCTTCACCTTTTACACAAAGTCTGGAAAACACTAAAACTTTTCTCAAAAGTCAAAACAACTTTTCCTTTCAATAAAAAGGAACAGTTGACAGAAATAAAAACAAATATCCCTGATTCCAGTTCAATATAAAACCCTAACCACATTTCCAAATTTTCTCGTCGACATTATGGTGAAACTCGCTGCCATTAATTAGAACCCTTTGGAATAACAACGAAGCTTCAGTGGGGCAAATATTGGGTCCCTGAGTCCTGCAATATTGCCACAGGAATTCTCTCTACAAGGGGTTTGCTAGGCCCAGAGAATTCTACCCTCCCCGCTAATACGTGGATCAAGATAATACACTGAATGGCTGGGATATACCTGTCCTGCTTGGTGTCATCCGCTTGAATGCAGACTCCTCGTGGTCCTATCACTTGGGGGTTCTGCTTGACTGGTTACTTAGCGGGAAAACCGGGATCCCTCTGGTGTCACCATCCATCCCCGGTATGAAGTACTTCGGGAGTTCTTGGCATCCACCATAGATGTAATGGTACCTAACTGGGGAACCCCGTATGACGTGCTATTTTACCACACTCACAACCATGGTGTATGAACCAGTGTTGCTTTATAAGGCTAATTGACCAAGTTTGTAATAAAGGTTTAAATTTGAGGAGCTATTTTCAAAATGGTTTTTCTAGAAATAAATCAGGACTTGCATACTTTATTGTCGATCTATTATGGGCTAGTATTGTTATTGCACATATTTTATCCAGAGCATAAGTAAAGGAAAAATATGCAAAAACAAAGAAAGACCATGATAAATGACAATAAAACATAAGTTACATGTATATGTTATTAGTTACTGTGAAAGTATAATTGTTCGTGGGGTTCCAATTTTCGTGGATTTCGTGGTTCATTTAATCCACGAAATTAAGTTTCCAACGAAATGCATTTTTCCCTTGAGTTGCAATGCACAGAACTTGAAACCACGAATTTAAGTGCCCATGAAATAGTGCTTTTTTATGAAAACCACGAAATTTGGTGTCCACGAATAAAAGTACTTCCACAGTATGTGAGAATTTGAGTATTTTTTATACGACCGCAAAAATTTTGCGGTCGTATTATGGTATGGCGCTGGCGTCGGCATCGGCGTTGGCGTCGCCGTCGGCGTCTGTGGACAGCATAACTTTAGTTCTAGTGAACGGATTGTTATCAAATTTTAGTATGATGTTTGTTGGCACAAGCTTAAGCCCGGGTTTTAATTTCGCGTTCCCTGCACAACCCGTTTTTGAAAAAGAGGCAAAAAAGGGGCCAAAAAGGGGTAAAATTAGGTATTTTCGTGTCTGTGGACAGCATAACTTTGGTTCTAGTGGATGGATTGTTTTCAAATCTTAGTATGATGTTTCTTGGAATATTCTTGAGAAACTTTTTTTTCCTTTAGGTTTTTGCCCCACCCATTTCAGAATTAGGGGCCAAAAAAGGGTTAAATAAGGTGTTTTCACATATTTGACTGTAGAATCTTTATTATTTATTGGATTTTGATGGGGTTTGTTTCAGTGTGCTCCTGAGGAAAT
>MJUU01008614.1:0-11174 GCA_002080025.1 Modiolus philippinarum | reverse complement strand
TTGGGGAGATAACTCCGTTACTAAAAATAGAATTATGTCGTGCCCTCAGATCCGGAATCCTGGTTTGGTCTATGTCTTATGTACCAAGTATCAAAATATTATGTCGCGTAGTTTTTTGTCATTCGCGGCGGAAATAATAATAATAATAATAATAATAATCAGAAGAAGAATAACAATAAGGTCTTTCACTTGTGGTGAAAGACCTTAATAATAATAATAATCAGAAGAATAACAAGAAGGTCTTTCATGTGGTGAAAGACCTTAATAATCAGAAGAAATACAATAAGGTCTTTCACTTGTGGTGAAAGACCTTAATAATAATCATAAGAAATACAATAAGGTCTTTCCACTGTAGTGGGAAAGACCTTAATAATCAAACGAAATACAATAAGGTCTTTCCACTGTAGTGGGAAAGACCTTAATAATTAAAAAGACAATTGTTCAGAGAAGAATTGCAAGGTCTTTCCCAGTCAATGTTATGCTTAGGGTTATGTTTTGTCATGTCACATGTTTCAAATCATCTTGATGAGATGCACATTGTCTCCAATATATTAGAGTAGCCATTTCTAATCGTTTTACAGATTTTACAATAAAAAAAACGTAAAAATTGGCTATGACCTTGACAGATGACCTTAATGACCTTTGACCTTGGGATCAAATTGCTGATTAATTTAATATGTTACATGACCATACTATCTGTAAAGGTTTCAAAGTTATACGCAAAAAACCCATTTCTGAAACGCGTCAAGGACAATAACTCTTCAGGGAGTCATCGGAGAGCTTCGGTCCAATGAGACAAATGTAGCCTTTGACATGATGAACATTTTTGCTGATATACTTTTTCAGCCATCTATTACGGTTTCCGTGTTCATCTGATAACAAGGTCAAAGGTCAAGGTCAAAGGTCACTGATGACCTTCCACCTGGTACTCAAATTGAAGGTCTTTTCATGCTGATCACTTTAATCATATATGTTTACTATATTATCTGTAACCGTTTAAAAGTAATTTGCATAAAACCGATTTACCGAAACGCGTCAAGGGCTATAACTCAAAAACGGTTCATCGGAGAGTTTTTGTTCTATTGAATTAAATGTAGATCTCAATGAGAGGAACATTTTTGCAATATAATGTTTTCACAAATTTTTTATTGTTTCCGAGATATCGCGATAACAAAATTTCAAATGGCGGCCATTTGGAAAATTGCGGACAAAAAATTTTTTTGACCCCAGATTTGTAATCAGGGTCATTAAAGCAACCTGGATACCAAATTTCATAAAATTGTGATAACTTTTAGCAATCGACAAAATTAGGTGTCAAAAACACGTAACCGGGGTCGCGACCCCAAAAATTTTTTTTGCACGACACATTATCCTGAGGATGAATGAAACATTTTCCCCCACTCAGAATTTTGATATCGGTTATGGTTTCGGAGTTTACCTGATAACAAGAAAAACAGTGGTGGGGAGATAAATCTTTTACTAAAAATAGATTTGGTCCGTCCCCTAATTTCGAAAGAGAATTTCCAACTTCCAGTTAGTACGCGAAGTTCCGTAATGATACGTCAAAAAGTTTTCCGTACAGAGACCTTACGGAAGAAGAAGAAAAATAATAATAATAATTAAAAGGTCAATTGTTCAGAGAACAATTGCAAGGTCTTTCACAAGTTTTCACCATGATTACATGGTTGAGTTTGATTTCGATGTCTATGTCGGTGAAAAATGTGATTTTAACAAAAGTTCTGACCTTTATTAGTCTTTTGCTCAACAGTTACTAAGGACTTTTTCGAAAAATTAGCTTGTTGCTAAGGACATGAAAGTCACTTCTGGTTGGCAATGTCCTTTATTTCCTCTTTACAACATAACAAAACTTTTTGCCTATGGTTGCTTAGGACATTTACGGGAAATAACGTTGTTTCTAAGGAACTTGACCTTTGACCTTGACCCCATTTTGTCTGCCATATTGAACTGATCATTTTATATTCCTATAGTTTCTTTGTATCTTTTATAGTTTTTGAGATATAAGCAAATAACCCTAAAATCGGACCTCCAAAAATGGTTTTTGGGCCATAGGTCCAAAATGAATGGGCCTATTATTTTGGACCTCAGTATCAAAAGTAGACCTCAATAAAACAAACATTTTCTCCAATACATTTGATCACCTATCTTACAGTTTACGAGTTAAAGCGATAACAAGGTCTAATGTCATCAGTGACCTTGACCGGTGACCTTTGACCTTGACATTTTTAGATGGCCATATATGACTTATGATCAATGGTGAAGTTTTCAGGTTTCTACGACTTATCATTTGGGAGTATTTAGCATTAACGGAAACTCAAAATCTTTCAAAGGGCAATAACTCATATAAAGAGTCGTCGAATTTCTTTGGACCAAATATTACAAAGTTGCGTCTCATGATAATGAATATTTTCCCCATTATATGTTTTCAGCCATCTTTTACGGTTTACGAGTTGAAGCGATAACAAGGCTTAAGGTCATCGGTGACCTTGACCGGTGACTTTTGACTTTGACATTTTTAGATGGCCATTTATGACTTATGAGCAATGGTGAAGGTTTCAGGTCTCTACGACTAACGGTTTCTCAGAATTTTTTTTTTACGGAAACTCAAAATTTTTCAAAGGGCAATAACTTTAAGAATAAGATACCGCAGAGTTTCGGTTTAAATGTAATAAAGTTCCGTTATGACTCAAGGAACATTTTACTCATTACTCTTAATCAGCTATCTTTTACGGTTTCCGAGTTCAAGCGATAACAAGATTTTTGGTTCTGGGGCAGATAACTCTGTTACTAAAAATAGGTCAATGTACTTGACTCAGTTTTGCGATCCCACAGTGATGTCAATTTATCACACCAAGTATCGAAATGATATGTCGCGTAGTTTTTTCACAGCTATTGCGGCGGAACAAAAAGACTAAAAAAAATAATCCGAAGAATTACAATAAGGTCTTTCACTGTGGTGAAAGACCTTAATAATAATAATAATAATAATCAGAAGAATAACTATAAGGTCTTTCCGACTGGAGTCGGAAAAGACCTTAATAATAATAATCAGAAGAATTACTATAAGGACTTTCCCCTGTAGGGAAAGCCCTTAATAATAATAATCATAAGAAATACAATAAGGTCTTTCCACTGTAGTGGGAAAGACCTTAATAATAATAATCATAAGAAATACAATAAGTTCTTTACACTGTAGTGGGAAAGACCTTAATAATCATAAGAAATACAATAAGGTCTTTCCACTGTAGTGGGAAAGACCTTAATAATAATAATAATCAGAAGAATTACTATAAGGTCTTTCCCCTGAAAGGGAAAGACCTCAATAATTAAAAGGACAGTTGTTCAGAGAACAATTGCAAGGTCTTTCCCAGTCAATGTTGTGTTTAATGTTATGTTTTGTCATGTCACATGTTTAAAATCATCTTAATGAGACGCACATTGTCTCCAATATATTAGAGTAACCATTTCTAATCGTTTTAAAGATTTTACGATAAAAAAAACGTAAAATTTGGCTATGACCTTGACCGAATACCTTGATGACCTTTGACCTTGGAATCAAATTGAAGGTCTCTTCTTACTGGTTAATTTGATATGATATATGACCATACTATCTGTAAAGGTTTAACAGTTATACGCAAAAAACCTATTTCTGAAACGCGTCAAGGGCAATAACTCTTCAGGGAGTCATCGGTTAGCTTCGGTTCAAATGAGACAAATGTAGCCCTTCGCATGATGAACATTTTTGCTGATATTACTTTTCAGCCATCTATTACGGTTTCCGAGTTTATCTGATAACAAGGTCAAAGGTCAAGGTCAAAGGTCACCGATGACCTTCAACCTGGTACTCAAAATGAAGGTCTTTTCATGCTTATCACTTTTAACATATATGTTTACTATATAATCTGTAAGCGTTTAAAAGTTATTCGCAAAAAACCGATTTACCGAAACGCGTCAAGAGCTATAACTCAAAAACGGTTCATCGGAGAGTTTTTGTTCAATAAAATAAAATGTAGATTTCAATGAGAGGAACATTTTTGCAATATCATGTTTTCATGAGCAGAGCAGGACATGCTTACCCTTCCGGAGCACCTGATGTCACTCTCAGTTTCACTGGAGTTCACACTGTGAGTGCCTTTGTTCTGAATGTTGTGGTTTCTGGTTCTGTGCTTTGTGTCTGTCTTGCGTCATTGTTTTTGTGTCTAACGTCATTGTTTTCTGTGTTCTCGTTTTTGCCCTGTCTTTGGACTTCGATTTTTGTGAATTTCACCCCTTTGTTCCTTCGGTATTCTACTGCCGTTGTTTCAGAAATTTTTTTTCGTTTCCGAGAAATCGCGATAACAAAATTTCAAATGGCGGCAATTTTGAAAATGGCGGACGAAAAATTTTTTTGACCCCAGATTTGTAATCAGGGTTATCAAAGCTACCTGGATACCAAATTTCATCAAATTCCGATAACTTTGAGAAATCGACAAAATTAGGGGTCAAAAACGCGTAACCGGGGTCGCGACTCCAAAAAAAATTTTTGCATGACAAATCATCCTGAGGATGAAAAAAACATTTTCCCCATTCAGAATTTTGATATCGGTTACGGTTTCTGAGTTTACCTGATAACAAGAAAAACTGCAGTCGGGGAGATAACTCTGTTACTAAAAATAGATTTCGTCTGTTTCCTAAATTCGAAAGAGAATTTCCATCTTCCAGTTAGTACGCAAAGTTTCATAATGATACGTCAAAAGGTTTTCCGTACATAGACCTTACGGAAGAAGAAGAAAAATAATAATTAAAAGGACAATTGTTCAGAGAACAATTGCAAGGTCTTTCCCAGTCAATGTTATGTTTTATGTTATGTTTTGTTACGCTACATGTTTAAAATCATCTTGATGAGACACACATTGTCTCATATATATTAGAATAGCCATTTCTAATCGTTGTAAAGATTTTACGATAAAAAAAGAAAAAAAATTGCTATGAATTTGACCGATGACCTTTATGACCTTTGACCTTGGGATCAAATTGAAGGTCGCTTCTTGCTGATTAATTTGATATGTTACATGACCATACTATCTGTAAAGGTTTTAAAGTTATACGCAAAAAACCTATTGCCGAAACGCGTCAAGGGCAATAACTCTTTGGGGAGTCAACGGAGAGCATCGGTCCAATGAAAGAAATGTAGCCCTTGACGTGATGAACATTTTTGGTGATATAATTTTTCACCCATCTATTAAGGTTTCCGAGGTTATATGCTAACAAGGTCAAAGGTCAAGGTCAAAGGTCACCGATGACCTTCAACCTGGTACTCAAATTGAAGGTCTTTACATGCTGATCACTTTAAACATATATGTTTACTATATTATCTGTAAGCGTTTAAAAGTTATTCGCAAAAAACCGATTTACCGAAATGCGTCAAGGGCTATAACTCAGAAACGGTTCATCGGAGAGTTTTTGTTCAACAAAACAAAATGTAGATCTCAATGAGAGGAACATTTTTGCAATATCATGCTTTCAGAAATTTTTTATCGTTTCCGAGATATCGCGATAACAAAATTTCAAATGGCGGACGAAAATTTTTTTTGACCCCAGATTTGTAATCAGGGTCATCAAAGCTACCTGGATACCAAATTTTATCAAATTCCGATAACTTTGAGAAATCGACAAAATTAGGGGTCAAAAACGCGTAACCGGGGTCGCGACCCCCCCCAAAAAAAATTTTGCATGACAAATCATCCTGAGGATAAAAGAAACATTTTCCCCCATTCAGAATTTTGATATCGGTTACGGTTTCTGAGTTTACCTGATAACAAGAAAAACTGCAGTCGGGGAGATAACTCTGTTACTAAAAATAGATTTCGTCTGTTTCCTAAATTCGAAAGAGAATTTCCATCTTCCAGTTAGTACGCAAAGTTTCATAATGATACGTCAAAAGGTTTTCCGTACATAGACCTTACGGAAGAAGAAGAAAAATAATAATTAAAAGGACAATTGTTCAGAGAACAATTGCAAGGTCTTTCCCAGTCAATGTTATGTTTTATGTTATGTTTTGTTACGCTACATGTTTAAAATCATCTTGATGAGACACACATTGTCTCATATATATTAGAATAGCCATTTCTAATCGTTGTAAAGATTTTACGATAAAAAAAGAACAAAAAATGGCTATGACCTTGACCGATGACCTTTATGACCTTTGACCTTGGGATCAAATTGAAGGTCGCTTCTTGCTGATTAATTTGATATGTTACATGACCATACTATCTGTAAAGGTTTTAAAGTTATACGCAAAAAACCTATTTCCGAAACGCGTCAAGGGCAATAACTCTTTGGGGAGTCAACGGAGAGCTTCGGTTCAAATGAAAGAAATGTAGCCCTTGACATGATGAACATTTTTGCTGATATAATTTTTCACCCACCTATTAAGGTTTCCGAGGTTATATGCTAACAAGGTCAAAGGTCAAGGTCAAAGGTCACCGATGACTTTCAACCTGGTACTCAAATTGAAGGTATTTTCATGCTGGTCACTTTAAACATATATGTTTACTATATTATCTGTAAGCGTTTCAAAGTTATTCGCAAAAACCCAATTTACGGAAACGCGTCAAGGGCTATAACTCAAAAACGGTTCGTCGCAGAGTTTTCTTTCGATTGAATCAACTGTAGATCTCAATGAGAGGAACATTTTTGGCATATAATGTTTTCATAAATTTTATATCGTTTGCGAGTTATAACAAAATTTCAAATAGACGCCATTTGAAAATGGCGGACGAAAAAAAAATTGGATCATATTTTTGTAATCAGGACCATGAAAGCTACCTGGAAACAAAATTTGGTGGAAATCCGATTATTTTGAGAAATTTGCACATTTAGGGGTCAAAAACGCGTAACCGGGGTTGCGACCTAAAACAAAATTTGTTCGTGATAATTCATCCTGAGGATGAATGCAACTTTTTCCTCACCTCAGATTTTTGATATCGGTTACGGTTTATGAGGAGATCAGATAACAAGATAAACCATATTCGGGGAGATAACTCTGTTACTAAAAATAGAATCGGTTCACAGGGTGACCTGACTCGAGCCCGGCAAATGCTTGTTAAGTGTGCCAAGTTTGGCTATGATTGGTCAAAGCACTTTGCCAACATTGATGGCAGAGGAAAAAAAAGAATAATAATAATAATTAAAAGGTCAATTGTTCAGAGAACAGAAATAATAAAAAGAATAATAATAATAATTAAAAGGTCAATTGTTCAGAGAACAGTTTTCACCAGTTTTCACCATGATTTCAGGGAAGTCACTACCGGTTTAAAATTGCATTTATTTCCTTTTCTCCCGTACATTTGATCACCTATTTTTACTGTTGTAAAGATTTTACGGGAAAAAAACCCTAAAAATTAGCTATGACCTTGACCTCTGACCTTGATGACCTTTGACCTTGTGCTCAAATTGAAGGTCTCTTCCTACTGATTAATTTGATATGTTACTTGACTATACTATCTATAACGGTTTAAAAGTTATATGTAAACAATCCTTTTCCGAAACGCGTCAAGACCAATAACTCTTTAGGGAGTCATCGGAGAGTTTCGGTCCAAATGAAACAAATATAGCCCTTGACATGCTGAAGATATTTGCTGATATACTTTTTCAGCTATCTTTTATGGTTTCTGAGTTTATCCCCTAACAAGGTCAAAGGTCAAGGTCAAAGGTCACCGATGACCTTCAACCTGGTACTCAAATTGAAGGTCTTTTCTTACTGATCACTTTAAACATATATGTTTACTATATTATCTGTAAGCGTTTAAATGTTATTCGCGAAAATTCGATTTACCAAAACGCGACAAGGGCTATAACTCAGAAACCGTTCATCGCACAGTTTTCATTCTATTGAACTAAATATAGATCTCAATGAGACGAGTATTTTTGCGATATAATGTTTTCAGAAATTTTTTATCGTTTCCGAGATATCGCGATAACAAAATTTCAAACGGCGGCCATTTTGAAAATAGCGGACGAAAAAAAATTTTTGACCCCGGATTTGTAATCAGGACCATGAAAACTACCTAGAAACCGAATTTGGTGAAAATCCAATAACTTTGAGAAATTTGCATATTTAGGGGTCAAAAACGCGTACCCGGGTTCGCGACCCAAAATTATTTTTTGCATGACAAATCATCCTGAGGATGAATGCAACATTTTCCCTACCTCAGATTTTTGATACCGGTTACGGTTTCTGAGCTTATCCCCTAACAAGGTAAACTGTGTTAGGGGAGATAACTCCGTTACTAAGAATAAATCAGATCAACGGGGTGATTTTTGTCGAGTCCATCCAAGACCGGTTTATGACACCAAGTATCGAAATGATATGTCGCGTAGTTTTTAGGCAACGGCCAGCGGAATAAGAATAATAATAATAATAATAATAATAATAATAATTAAAAGGTCAAATGTTCAGAGAACAATTGCAAGATCTTTCACCAGTTTTCACCGTGATGGTTCCATGAAAGACACTTCCGGTTAGTAATTGCATTTATGTCCTTTTCACATCATCACAAAACTTTTCATGTATTGTTGCTAAGCACTTTTATGACAAATAACTGTAAAAAAAACTAAAAATTGGCTAAGACCTTGACCTCTCACCTTGATGACCTTTGAACTTGTGCTCAAATTGAAGGTCTCTTTTTACTGATTAATTTGATATGTTGCTTGACAATACAATCTGTAACGGTTTAAAAGTTATATGTAAAAAACTATTTTCCGAAACGCGTCGAGGGCAATAACTCTTTAGGGAGTCATCTGAGAGTTTCGGTCTAAATGAAACAAATGTAGCCCTTTATATGTTGAACATTTTTGCTTATATACTTTTTAGCTATCTATTATGGACTCTGAGTTTATCCCCTAACAAGGTCAAAGGTCACCGATGACCTTCAACCTGGTACTCAAATTGAAGCTCTTTTCACACTGATCACTTTAAGTATAATGTTTACTATATTATCTGTAAGCGTTTAAAAGTTATTCGCATAAAACCGATTTACCAAAACGCGTCAAGGGCTACAACTCAAAAACGGTTGATCACAGAGTTTCGCGCCTTTGAATAAAATGGAGATCTCAATGAGAGGAGTATTTTTGCAATATAATGTTTTCAGAAATTTTTTATCGTTTCCGAGATATCGCGATAACAAAATTTCAAATGGCGGCCATTTTGGAAATGGCGGCCGAAAAAAATTTTTTGATCCCAGATTTGTAATCAGGACCATAAGAGCTACCCGGAAACCAAATTTGGTAGAAATCCGATAACTTTGAGAAATTTGCATATTTAGGGGTCAAAAACGCGTAACCGAGGTCGCGACCCCAAAAAAAAAATTTTTCATGATAAATCATCCTTAGGATGAATGCAACATTTTCCCCACTCCAGATTTTTGATATCGGTTACAGGTTCTGAGCTTATCCCCTAACAAGGTAAACCGCATTCGGGGAGGTAACTCCGTTACTATAAATAGCTCGATATGGTTGCGTAAGTTTTCGCATCCTCAGCTAGTATCGATCCATCACCTAAAGTATTGAAATTATATGTCGCGTAGTTTTTGAGCATGGCTGGCGGAAGAAAAAGAAAAAAAAAATAATAATAATCGGAAGAATTACAATAAGGTCTTTCACATGTGGTGAAAGACCTTAATAATCATAAGAATTACAAGAAGGTCTTTCCGACCGTGTCGTGAAAGACCTTAATAATAATAATAAGAAGAAATACATTAAGGTCTTTCACATGTGGTGAAAGACCACATGTGGTGAAAGACCATAATAATAATCAGAAGAATAACAATAAGGTCTTTCACTTGTGGTGAAAGACCTTAATTAAAAGGACAATTGTTCAGGGAACAATTGCAAAGTCTTTCCCCGTCAATGTTATGTTTTGTTACGTCTTATGTTTAAATTTTTCTTGATGAGATGCAAATTGTGTCCAATATATTTAATTTTCTTTTTCTAACAGTTTTAATGACTGTTTTTATAATAAAAAGGCAAATAAATGGCTATGACCTTGACCAGTGACTTTGATGACCTTTGACCTTGAACTCAAATTGTAGGTCTCTTCTTACTGATTAATATGATATGTTACATGACCATACTATCTGTAACCATTTAAATGGTGTACGCAAAAAACACTTTCCGAAACGCGTCAAGGGCAATAACTCTTCTGGGAGTCATCGGAGAGGTTCAGTCCAAATGAGACAAATGTAGCCCTTGACATGATGAACATTTTTGCTGATATAATTTTTCACCCATCTATTACGCTTTTTGAGTTTATATGCTAAAAAGGTCAAAGGTCAAGGTCAAAGGTCACCGATGACCTTCAACCTGGTACTCAAATTGAAGGTCTTTTCATACTGATCACTTTAAACATATATGTTTACTATATTATTTGTAAGCGTTTAAAAGTTATTCGCAAAAAACCGATTTGTGGAAACGTATCAAGGGCTATAACTCAAAAACGGGTCGTCGCACAGTTTTCGTTCTTTTGTATCAAATGTAGATCTCAATGAGGGAACATTTTTGCAATAAAATGTTTTAATAAATTTTTTATCGTTTCCGAGATATCGCGATAACAAAATTTCAAATAGCCGCCATTTTGAAAATGGCGGACGAAAAATTTTTTTGACCCTGAATTTGTAATAAGGACCATAAAAGCTACCTGGAAACCAAATTTGGTGGAAATCCGATAACTTTGAGAAATTTGCATATTTAGGGTTAAAAAACGCGACCCAAAAAATTTTTTTGCATGATAATTCATCCTGAGGATGAATGCAACATTTTCCTCACCTCAGATTTTGATATCGATTACGGTTTATGAGGAGATCTGATGACAAGCAAAACAGTGTTAGGGGAGATAACTCCCTTCGCGAAAAGTGTTCGATTAAACAGGGTCAGTTTTAAATGCAGAATCACTTAACAATATCATATACCAAAAATCTTTCTGACATCTCGCGAAATGACTATACACGGAATGATCGAAGAACGGCGGAAGAATAAAAATCAAAAAAAATAATCGTAACAAAAACTAAAGGCTTTCCACTTGGAAAGTGGAAAGACCTAATGATAATAATAATAATAATTAGAAGAATAACAAGGTCTTTCACTGTGGTGAAAGACCTTAATAATAATCAGAAGAATTA
>MJUU01008613.1:0-31219 GCA_002080025.1 Modiolus philippinarum | reverse complement strand
TCACAATGGTCCTTAGATGGTCCCTTCCAAAAAAGGTATCCAGCAGTTTCGTTCCTCATCCAAGATGGCCGCCAGCGGGGAACATAGTTTTAACATTGGACCCTATGGAAAAGACATTCAAAGATCTTCTTCTCAGAAACTACTAGTCCAATTAGAACCAATTTAAGCCACAATGGTCCTTTGATGGTCCCACCCCAAAAATGTATCTGGTAGGTCCATACCTTATCCAAGATGGCCCCATCTGGAACATAATTTTTACATTGGCCCTATTGATTTTAAGAGGAACCTCTGCCCAAATTTTTGAATTTTTATTTGAAAAGTGGTCTGCATGTTTTGATTTCAGAACTATGTATTACTTTAATTATAAGGGGAACCCCTGCCCAATTTTTTTTGAATGGTGTTCTGTTATGGGTTGTAATGGATGATGGATCTTTCGGTTGCCATGGAAACCAAACAAGAATACTGTAATTTTAGAAAAAAAGGTATTCTGCTAAATGTTATTTTTCGATTTCCTATTGGAAATGCCTTTTATCTATGGCAGCCATGGTCCAGGTGAGCGATACAGGCTCTTGAGAGCCTCTTGTTTCTAATAATTTCAGTTTTCTAGTTTGATATACATAGCAACCAAAATCTCCACTATCCATTGCAACTTATTTCAGACCACCTCTCAAAAAAATTTTGGCAGGGGTTCCCCTTATAATCCAGGTTACATACATATTGCTGAAATCAAAACATTCCAAGCCCCCTCCCTCCTTTTCAAAACAAAAATGGCTGAAGTTCCCCTTATAATCTAGTTTATACATATTTCTGAAATTGTGAAGCAGAATTTTTTTTTAAAGATTCAGTGTTCTGGTTTGGTTTCCATGGCAATAAAAGCTCCACTATCCATTACAACCCATTTCAGACCACCATCCAAAAAAAATTTGGGCAGGGGTTCCCCTTATAATCCAGGTTATACATGTTGCTGAAATCAGTTTTAAAACATTCCAAGTCCCCCTTTCAAAATAAAGATTTGGCAGGGGTTCCCCTTATAATCTAGTTTATACAAATATCTAAAATTGCGAAGAAAAATATGTAGCAGAATACTGTTTTTCTAAGATTAAATCTTCTGGTTCGGTTTCCATGGCATCTGAAAGCTTCACTATCCATTAAAACACATTTCAGACCACCATTCAAAAAAATTTGGGCAGGGGTTCCCCTTATAATCCAGGTAATATGTATTGCTGAAATCAAAACATTCCGAGTCTCCCTTTCATAAAAAAATTCGACAGGAGTTCCCCTTATAATCTAATTTATATTGTGATGGAAAATATGTAGCAGAACACTTTTTTTCCAAAGATTCAGTGTTCGGGTTTGGTTTCCATTGCAACTGAAAGCTCCACTATCCATTACAACCCATTTCAGACCACCATTCAAAAAAAAATTTGAGAAGGGGTTCCCCTTATACTTCAGGTAATATGTATTTCTGAAATCAATAATTTACAAAAAATCCGAATACACAAATGTATTTTTTTTTTCATCCAAAATTTTAATTTAACTGGACTTTTAGTAATATTGAACACTTCTTCATATTAAATTAATTAACCCCCTTAGTTTTATTACCTCCCTTTTTTTAATTCTGACTTTTCATTCTATCTAATTTGTAAGTTATTGACATCCAAAAAATGTGTGTTGGTGAACATAATTAGAACTATAAAATGAATTTACATGTTCTAGCAGTATAAAAACTACTTTTATATGAACAATAAAAATGTTTTTAGCTATTTTTGTTATCAAATAATACCGAACATGTGATTTTAGGCTTTATTGAAATGTTTAATTTTTGTTACATTTTTTAGAAGTTGTGACCTTGACCTTTGTTGCACAGACCTCAAAATCGATAGAGTTCCTCCTCTAATCATAACTTATGTCTGTGCAAAGTTTCATTTGGATGTGTAGTGTGGTTCTGGAGATATTGTGTGGAAATGAATAAGTCAAATTTTTGTTCAATTTTTAGAATTTGTGACCTTGACCTTTGTCGCACAAACCTCAAAATCAATAGGGATCTTCCTCTATTCATAACCCATGTCTGTGCAAAGTTTCATTTAGATATGACATGTGGTTCTCAAGATATCGTGCGGAAACCAAAAGTTGACGCCCGGACGCCCAGACGCCCGGACGCCCGGACGCCCAGACACCATTCATCAAATTATAAGCCGAGTTCGACTTCGTCGCAACTCGGCTAAAAACAGAATTCAACTACCTGTTAAGGTAAAAATGTTATATATGGTGAATAAAAGGATATGGAGTAAATGCACATGAGACAAAGTCTCTACAAATACACGGTAAAAAACAAGCGAAGGAACAACGCTTTTATTGTTGTTCTTCATCTTGAAGTCACCATGAGGCCTTCAACAATGAGCTTTGCTCATATCTCATAGTGAGTTCAAGACGGCCCCTAGCACCGGTTTAAGCGGAATTCTTTGCTAATCGTCGAGCAACGCTACATCCATGTCTTTCTTGGTCATGGGTGCGGGATTGTCAACAAACATCAATTAAACTGGCAAAGTGCTCTTACAATCAATGTCATCCTTTGCCCGACAAAAGCACTAGTGTCTTAAGCTAGTGGACAACAACAACATATAGACAAACACAGGGCACTCATCAAGTCGAATGTAAGAAAACTTGGCGTTATAATATAGTTTTGAAATTTTTATCTCAAAAACTCAAATTGTTGCCTTATATGGAAATTTACATATTAATACTTACAATGAATTCTCTTGAAATGAGCATAAAGAGTCAGTTTAATCATTTCCCTTTAGTTTGATCCCTCATTTGTCATTGTGTTTTAACTGATTACAAAGTTATAGGCATACAAAGTAAGAGACTGACAATTTCCGGCAGAAGACTGTTGTGCTACCTTAAATATGCCTGCCAGTTTAAAATTTTTCTGCACAAGACAAGAAATCTATAGGCCTGCACCTATTATATTGCATTTTATTGTTATTTACCAATGTATATTTGTAAAATTTATCATTTATAAGGTATTTAAAAAAAATTATTTAAAATTTGCCATGAATATATAACCGGGAGAAAATGCGTTCCAGAATTGATGGACATTTTGTGTTTAATTTTTAGTTTACAAATAATAAATTGAAATCTTAAGAAGTTTATAGACCAGCGTGATAAATTGAAATCTATTGACACTGTCAAAAACTCCGTTATTAGATAATTGTAATTTTCATTGATCCTTATTGATTTCATAAATTTACTTTTCTTACATTTAATTGAATGACATTGTAAACCTTAATTTAATAGTTAATCCCGCAACGTTACATAATATTGTCGGAAAAGGACAAGATAATCCGAAAATCAATCATTTGTATTTCACATGTCAATTTCGGCATTTAAGGCCTTTGAATGGACATTTAACCCGTAAGGGATTATATTGATTATTGTTGAAATTTGTCTTGTTATATTTTATGATTATTCTATGTTTTACTTTGGAAGTGAGAACACGTATTAAATCGTAAAATTTGTACCTATTGGTTATGATTATTATATCCAGAGACAAACGAATATCGTGAAACAAATAACCCTCAAATTTAACGGGTTATAAATATATCATATTTCCGCCATCAAAGATAGCAGGTGTGTATAAGCAACTAACACAAGTAGAAGAAATGTATACGCCTACCACTGTTGTTTTGCATTTTTTGATAAATTTTGACATATTGTGGTACAATTTGATTGTTGGAAATGTTTTTTTTTACACTTTTCATAGGAAATTTGTCAAAAATATAGCAATCGAAGAAAGCAGGCATAACCGTATGTACTTACATAAGGGCAGTTTTGAGTTCCAAAATATACTATATTTATGACAAATTTCAAATAAAAAGTATCAAAATACATTTGAATGTATTAAATTTTACCAATATGCATCAATATTTAACAATAAAATTCAATATAATAGTTGCAGGTGTATATATTTTTTCTGCGGGCCTATTTTAAACAGATAGGCATATGCAGGCGTATTTAAGTGCTACCGACTGGAGGCAAATGCCAATTGGAAATTTAAGATGGCCACTAAAGCAGATCTTAATGAAACCTTGGTCCTAATGGGTAAAGTTTGTAAACCATTTAATATTGAAATCACTGAACTAAATGAAATTAAACTTGGCAAAAATGTTGACCAGTATAAGAATAAAAAAAAATTTTTGATTTTGTGTCATTGGTAAATTAAATACAGCTACCAAGACAAAAATGATTTTTCATCAGCAATATTTAAACATTTTCTCAGGAACTGTTGCATCTGGTGAACTGATTTTTTTTCTCTGAATAATTATTGAATTTGCCTCTACCAAATTTGTGATTTTGGCGAAGCTCCAACATTAAAGATGGCTGATCTTAGTTTAACACTGGGCCCTAACTTAGATACATGAAAACTTCTTCATACTACTTGAAGTCAATTTAAGTAGAAATGCTTACATGGTTGTCCTCTACCAATGTATGAATTAAGTGAAGATCATAATTCTGGTTTCAAATCCTAGATTAAAACTGCACTTTCAGAGAAAATTTGTAAATTGCTTCTTATTGAAACCGTTGGATACAAAGGAAAAACTTGTAAATGGCTATTTCAATGCAGTTGTGTTTGCTTTTAATTGAATGCCTAGAAATTTGCAGGGCATAAAAACATATTTTCAAGCCAGAGTTAACAGCAACTTTATGACCAGATCTTGATCTCTGGTATTAAAAAAAAACCCTTAACACACATTTTTGAAAGATTGCGTTTGAATGGAAAAAAAAAATCTTTTCATTTCTTGAATACTTTGCGAAATGATATGGAATAAATGGACATGAGACAATAACACATATGTTTACTCCAACTGCAATTAATTTTAATGAGCTGTATGGCTTGAAACCCTTTTAAAGATAGGCAGCTTTATCTTTGCCAGAAAGCATGAATGAAACCAGTAAAGAGATGAGTAATACAAGCTCATGTGAGCCTCTGTTTGAAACTTAGCAAAAGCCTAGATACAGTGGAACATGTAATCAGAAACTAAGTGGAACATTGTATATTATACAGGATGAAATAATAAGACAGTGAAATTTTCTAATTAAACAATTATATTCACTGTATGTTGAATTTGATCGGGTGTGTGAAACATGTTAACTTTGATATGTTTTAGATCTGACAGGACGCCCGAAAACTCTTTTTAACAGGATTCTAAAAACAGATTAGATAGGTTTAACAGCATTGAATGTTTGAAGTGGGTTTTAAAAAAGACAGCTTTAGAGTTTGACATCGGGATAAGACTGGTTTCTGAATGTAAGGTTTGACAATGTGTCGGAAAACTCGAATTAAACAGGTTTCAATTGTAGACATTTTGATCTTGACCTTGCCCTGAGGACAATGTTTAGGCGTCGATGTCAGGAAAACTTCAACCTTGCTTCTGAAGTGGAGATCTAGAGGGCTAGGATATGGATATTTGGTAGGTGACTTCCGTATGATGAGAGCTTTGAAAAGGTTTTATGTCTGTAGACATTTTGACCTTGATCTTGCACTGAGGACAGGTTAAAAGAAAAACTTTAGCCTTGCTTCTAGAAGCTGGTCATTAAGTGGTAGGGTGTTGATTTTCGGTATGCGACTCGCATAAAATGAGAGCTTTCTGAGGGTACCGAATTTGTAGACATTTTGACCTTGACCTTGCCCTGAGGACATTTAAAAAACCCAAACTTTTACCTTACCGTTTAGAAGCTGGTCATTAAGTGGATTGTTTATATTTTCTATGCAACTTCCTTATGAGAGCTAATGAAGGTACCATTTCTGTAGACATTTTGACCTTGACCTTGCCCTTGCCCTGAGGACAATTGAAAAAAAACTAAACCATGCTTCTAGGAGCATTAAGTACTAGGCTGTTTATATTTGGTATGTGACTTGCATATAATGAAAGCCCTTTGGGGGTATATTTGTAGACATTTTGATCTTGCCCTGAAGGCATTTAAAAAAATCGCCTTACTTCCAGAAGGTAGCCATTAAGTGGTAGAGTGTTCTTATTTGGTATATGACTTGCAATTGAAAGAAAGATTTCTGGAGGTAGCATATTTGTAGACATTTTGACCTTGACCTTGCTTTTGGAAGGTAGTCATTTAGTGCAAGGGCGTTCATATTTGATACCTGTCTTGCATATGACCATAGCTTTCTTGAGGTACCATACTTGTAGATATTTTGACCTTGATCGTGCCCTGAGGGCAATTAAAATGTTACTTCACTTAAATATTAAAGAACTATAACAGTTATTACATACGCTTTGGAATCTCAACCAATTTTAGAATAGAAGTCGCAAACATTAAGTTTTTGAAGTGCATAATAGACATACCATCGTCCTTGTGGATGCTAAATTCATTACGTGTGTACCAGATGAATAAGACAAGGTAATCAGCTTTCTCGTCTTAAGAATGCAGTTCATCTCACTTTTAATCATATCTTTACAGTTTATGTGATGCAGTAGCTTTGAATATTGGTTACTAAATACATTTTATACTTGCAACTTAAAAAGGGATGAAATTACTGATAAATGAAATCTTGAAAGAATTAATGTGATAGAGAATAAATCACTTCATTTCTATAACAGGTGTTTTTGATCTCCTGGATGCATTTGATTTATTAAGATATTATAAATGTGACATGGTTAGACTAACTGACATAATTTGACAGAGAAGAAAGGAAATGGATTGAAGAGAACTTGAAGTGGGTCATTGATGTCTTTTAAAGTGCACATTTTCTTTTTTTTTTCTTTTGAATATCATTGAATAAATTAAATGAATGAAATAAAATGCTTTATCATTGGTTAGTCCTGAAATTCATGACTCTGTGTAGCATATTTTTATTTGGACTTTTACTGTTGCTTCAGTGTAGCAACAGTAAAAGTCCAAATAAAAATATGCTACACAGAGTCATGAATTTCAGGACTATATCATTGGTAAGCATTGAATCTGTTACATAAAAACCTCTAAGCTTAAAAGTTAATAGAGCTTTAAATATCTATGTCCTAATTTTTATTTCTTTTTGTGATATATTATATTCATTTTGCAACGATATCCCTGTTTTTGGAGGTTTAATTTGCTAATGCTGTAAATCTTTTGTGGCTTTCGTTATTAGTTTTAAGTAATTGTGTTATTTGTATATTGCAAATTATTTTCAACCTTATATTTTGGCAACTTCCTCTTTACCTGTTGCTACGATATATATTTACCAAATGCATTTGAATATCAAAAATTGCGTTAAATAAAACTTAAAATAAGTGATCAAAAATGCAGAAGTAAACAAAATACCAAATGTGAAACGAACACTGAAGAAGACGAATAGAACTTCTTGCTGCTTTGTTACAAATGCCCACGAGGGTATTCATCAGTCCAATAGTCAGACTTGTCTGACATGAAAAATTACCTTGCGTTTTATAGAAATTTACTGTTTTTATCAAAATTCTAAACCCTTAAAAATACTACGGCTTCATTCCGTGTATGGCACTCGGAAGATGTCATTAGTACTGGATTTGGCTTCCAATTTCGCTATTTTTTGGTTATGAGTACTTCTGCCCTGACTTATTTTTAGATTATGGATTTCCATATTATTTTATTATAATGCTGCTGATGAGAGGTTACTCCTTGAAACACGTGTACAGCATAACAAAATTGACTTTTAATTTATTATGCAACTTTGATATTTTTGTATAGGCATTAAAAAATGTCTTAACGACTAGCGTACAGCTGTCAGCTTATTTTTTAGTTTTTTTAAATGAAATAAATTCATAATAACCTAATCAGCACTAGAGCAGGTAAAAAATACCTAGGTTATTAGAATAGAGAGCATGCGACATTTTAACTACAAATGAATTTTTTTTTAATTTGATTTTTTCTTGCTTGCCCTTTACGTTTGTACATACGCTTTTCACAAATCTTAAGATTAGTTGAATGGAACATATTGAAATAAGGGCGGAAAGATAGGTCACATTCTACTAGAGTGTTAAATTATGTTTTCTCTCACTTTCGTGCACTTGGTGTTCATGCCTGATGTGTCAATTGGTAACAATCTTAATAAGTATATTCAGTAATGTATTGTATTCATTTTCTTATAGTGTCATTTTTACATACATCAATATGTCTTTTGTTTTGGACAAATCTTTTTTTGACTGACGTTTCGGTACCCACTTACTAATAATATTTAATTCTTACAATAAATGTCGGTAGATTGATCTTGTTGCAGTGTTATGTTGTATGGTGTACGTAAATGTTTTTTCGTAAAAGACTTCAATTTATCATATATCTTTAGCTTCACCACCTTGTCAATGCCTTTAACATCTTTCAAACACGAGATACTTATCTTAGGATTTCTTGCATCGAGGGTAATCCAAGCCTGTAGTTCCTCTTATCCTGTAGTTGCCGTAACTTAAAACTCAAATGTCTTTATTTGATATAAACAATAAGCTGTTTGATTATACGAAGTAAAATCTTTTATGTAAGAGCAATTTTGGCAGAGGTAAACTAGACCTTTTTCGTTTCCCTTTTTGGTCTGACTTATTATTTTATTAATGCTTTATATTGCTTTAGTTTTTTGTGTTATATATGTAATGGTTGTGTGTTTTGTGAGCATGTAGTGTCTTTGGTCTTCCGTCTTCTGATGTTCTTGATTTTGCCTTGTCTCTGGACTTTGATTTATGTAATCTTGTGCTTGGTTCCTTCGGTATTCTACTGCCGTTGTTTTATGTATAGAAAACCCTTGTATTATCAAAAAAAAAATAGCTGAAATCTGTTGTGTCCTAAACCTAAATGTCTTTTTTTACTTTGGCGCTAGCCAAAAAACCGATCAGTTGAAAAGTAACAATAGCGAATGTTGAGATATTAATCAAATATTTTTAAAATTCGCTTTCTTTAATTGATTTTGGCATACATTTGGGGCTTTTAATAAAATTTTTCTATATGATTTGACGTTTGTTCTTCCAAATAACTAAATACTAGTTACTGTGAATTTATTTTCTGTATATGCGCATTTCGACAACTTATGTCTCTTCAGTGCAGATAAAATCGAAACGTTTGGAAGACCATAAACTCATAAATGTTTAAAAACTGATAGAGAACAAATAACCAATATGATCTAAATGTAAAGCCAAAATCAGTTAAGGACAGAGCGTTGCATGAGGGAGATACTCATTGGTTTTCAACAAAATGTACAAAAATTTAGATATTGTAAGGTTGCAATGGAATCGGCTTTCGGGTCAGCACCGAAGTATGTTCGATTTTTTTAATAAAATGATTTCTTTTAATCATTTCTTGAATTTTTTCATTCCTTAGTTTGATTTTTGAGTTTTAAAAGTATCTGCCCCCGAGAGAAATGCATCGTCGGAATTGTGATCTGTGTGCAGCCATATTAGTGTTATTTTTATACATTTAAATTTTATTTCAAACCATATATATAAATTGTGATATACTGTAATTTTTTGCATTTTTAGAAAATAATAATTCTTTATTAGTAATGCAAGCTACCAACATCTGGTATCAACATATTTTTTGCTTCTCTATTATCCAAAAAATGTTATGCAACTATGAAGATTTGCCAAATCCTCTTTAATGTGACAAATAATGAAAGGTGGATTATTTAGTAAAAAAAAAGAAACTAATAAAAAGGAGAAACATGAATCTTATTGAAAGCTATCGTCATCGCCTAAAAGTTACTGTTGTGCTTTATTCTTGTTAAACTCTTTTGATACAAGAGTGTTCTGTCATTTTGATAATTAAATACGACTATTGTGTAATTCAAATCAACACGCGATGCACGTAGACAAGGATACCCAATCGATCATTATTTGTATCCATTTTGTTGTTATCACACATATATGTATATTATCATTTGACTACAGCCAGGAATATAAAGTGTAACTTCAGTAAGTTGAGTGATCATTTACAAATGAAAGCCAATAATTTCTAATTAAGATGTCAATAACATTAATTTAAATGTCAGTTATATTGTCAAAATATATTTACGAGAAAATAAGCAATTGTGTAACAGCAATTTAAAAGATTATTCATTTTATTAAAATGCTTCTTGTCTGTAATCAAAAGGAAATTGTTTATTTTTTTTCTATCTATAGCTAACTTTTATATACTTGTTTTTGGTGTCATTTTGGTTTATAATTTTCACTAATATAGTATGTCTTCAATATATTTTCCTCCTTGAGGAACCGAGCACAGTTTAACATAAACGCAAGTTGTCAACATTTGGTACTTAATTACTAAATACAAACGGGAAAAGCACAAAACAAAATTATCAAATATAATATTTAAAACAAATACTAATATACATTTTCACATTATGATTAGTTAGTTCTATTGAGCATTGATGAATACTTGTAATACATTGGGCTAAAAAAATTAAGGATCATATTCATTAAGATTCATGTATCTTTATTTTCGTCTTGAAGCATGGGTATAACTGCTCATCCGATCAGCTGATTGTAATAATTTTTCAAAATAACAGTATGAATACCTAGTGCAATCTGCATAAAAATTGAAAGATGTTATGGTATAATTCCTTTTACTTTATTTTTATTATTAAAGCAAACAGAAATTTGCTTCCTGTTTTTAACTGACAAAGCTTTCGCTGATTTTAAATATTTATATTCATTCCGGAAAGACCTATGCTACAATAGTTTATTCACAATTGAGAGAGAACCTGAAAACTTGACAATTTCAGGATACCAAATTAATAAAGATAAGTACATGACTAACAGATCTAAGTGAAAGTAGGAAGAAAGTAGTTATATTTTTTCAAATAGATAAAAATGGGGTTACTACATAAACTTTATACAAATGGGTTTTGTGTCGTATTCGCTATTAACATAAGAAAATATTTTTCTGATATAACATTTATAGGAAAAATGAAAGGATATGGAGTGAATGTACATGTGACAAAAACGCACACGATACATAGAGAACTCCAGTTTATCAAGGACAGGGCTTTTATTCCTGTCTAGTAAGTTTTGTTTTGTTGTAGATTTATTGACGCTACCTTTGAAGAATTGAACACTGGTGTTTCTAAGGGACCGACCATTTAACTTGAAGGGAGGGGGGCTATGGTTTTTTTTCTAAAAAAATATTTTGGATCTGATTTTATGTGAAAAAAATATTTTGGCTGCCAAAATGATGAAAAAAATTTTTTTTCTGAATGAGGCTTTCTGCCCAAAAAAATAATGTTAATTTTGGAAAAAAATATTTTGTTGATACGCGTGCCAAAAATAAATCATTTGTTTCGCGCGAAGCGCGAAAAAAATTTTCTGTCCAGAAAAAAAAACCATAACCCCCCCTTCAGGTTAAATGGTCGGTCCCTAACGAAATTTTCTGTGTCAACTTGTAACTTCTCTGCTTTATTTACATTCAGCGCGTGTACAAGCAATATAGATACAAAAAACTCTGTCCTATTTATTTTAATGTCCTTAATAATGTAAACATAAATTTAGTTTTCGTTAATGTTGACATTTGACAATTGATTATCTTTAAACGAAGATCATAGTCGATCTGTCATATATATTTTTTTCTCTGAGAGGCACTGTGTTTAATGTGCATTCAAAGTGTTGGGTTGATAAAAATAAACTCAATTATTTTAATCGGGGGTCTCAATGGAGGGTCCCTCTCCCGAAATCCATTCAATTTTTCCCGATTTGCCGTTCCTCGAACGAATTGGAAAACATTTCACAAAGATTCTGAAGATGTCTTTTTTCCAGTAATTTAAGGGGCTCAAGTAATTTTTCTTCTAATTTTTCATAAATGTTAATCCAAGTTCTGCATAAATTTCCCCCCAGAATCGATGGTTCTGACCCAGGTACACCAACTCCACACCTCCCCCCGATCCACCATTGTATTTATTGATTTATGGTGGCCTCAATTCATACTATGCACTCAATTATATATCCAGTATCACAAATGTTAAAAAAACTTGTGACACATATGTAAATCAATCCAGCAAAGCATATGATATTTATTTTTGTTTTTGTTTTTAGCTCAGCAAGTATGGGTATTGAAAAAAAAAAGACGATAACCAGAAATAGTATTTCATTTATAAAAATATCCAAAGTAGAGAAACTAGGTGTTAATCATTAATAAGTAATTTTCTTTTCAATTGTAAATCACATCCAAATTTACCTCATGTATGATTTTTTTACACTCAAAAGTAATACCCAGGTAACACAAGCCATTTTTGAAACATTTCTGAAAACGTTTTATCTTTTTTAAAAGCATTTCAAAAACAATTTAAAACAATAAAATGTGCTGACAAACGATTTTTTAAACTTTGACTTTTTCATGGGCTCAATTAAAAGTGGTTGCCGCTTCACGCTCGAGATTCTTTCTCGTTTTCCTGAGCACTTTTTTTTGCGACTATACCGTTTTCCACGTGCTTAAAAGCTTTCCGCTTATATCCCATTGATATCCCTTTGATACCAAACTGATTCTGGTGTCACTATAGACACTTCAAGTAATTTGTTGTCTTAGTTTAGTACTAGGGGCCGACTTGAACTTACCATGAGGTATGTACGAGGGCTGTCCGTAAAGTTCGTGGACAAGGCTAAATAAAAATAAATGCAGCGTTTTATATATTTATATTTTGCATATTCGTAAGCCTTAAGCTTATATGAGTTTGGATACATAAAAGTTGATCCCATTTTGCATGCCAAATTGCAAATCCATCATCGTAAAAAGCCGCGGAATAGTGACCCGGAGCAACACGAATATTACATGTCAAACGTAGTGCCTAAAATTTGTTATTGTGTAGGTATTTTATACAAATTCAGTGAATAGTGAAATGAAAATGACATTGCAATGTTTATATTATGTTCAACATTAAAATTGCCAAATTTCAACTTCTAAAGATTTGAAATGACAAATTAACAGAGCTTTAAATGTCTCGTGGCAAAATCAGAAATTCTAGAAACCCAACGTTTTTTCGATAACGTGGAGCAGTGACGCGAGTCTAGTTTCGTTCAGACATCGGAAAACACCCTCAAATACCAACATATTCCCAATATATTTAGAAAAAGGCATAGTAAAGTATGTTTTGCATTACAATTCGAGTCGTACAGAAATTTTTGGGCACAAGAACAAGTTTAAAGGATGGATAAAATGTGTAAAACTAGCCATCCTTCATAAATCTCAAAACTTTAACTTCCAGGGTGTTACTGCCCATGATTTCCGTCTATCAGTGAATGAAGTTTGCAAGTGGATCAAAATTGATAACTTTTCCGCACAAGAAATTATATCAAATGCCCTAAATATTTTAAAGACAGGAAACTACAAAAATTCCGAATTTGTTGAATTTCGATTTCTTCATTAAATGTAAACCTCAAAGACTAGGACGTCAAACAACGTCAACATTTTGCATGTTTGTGCTCCGGGTGTATAACATTATTTTACATATTTTACGAAAGGATATGGAGTAAATGAACATGAGACCATAACACATATGTTTACTCCAACTGCAATAATTTTAATGAGCTGTATGGCCATTTCGGAAATTTATTCCTCATCAGCAGCACTAGAACTCAAACAAAGGAAATCCATAATTACAAAAAAATGAAAACCAAACGAAATCCGAATAATCAGTAATATCAAATATTGCTAAGGATAAAACTACGATGGTGGGAGTTAGTCTGTTTTGTTTCGACAGAAAAATAATTACTTGTGCTTTGATTGCGATGATATTTTGCATACTTATGCAGTAAAACTCATTGTAAATGAAAATATTAGTTTCATATACATTCTCGTTATTTAGCAATTTTTATTAAGATTGTCCACGAACTTTACGGACAACCCTCGTACATTGCTCATTGATGAAGGCTCCATGGTGACTTCAAGATGAAGAACAACAATAAAAGTTATTTTTTCCATTGCTTGTTTTACCATTTGTAGAGGCGTCCATGGGAAAGTAAGGCTGTGACTAGCACATAAAAAACTTTGTTTCCAAAGTCTATTGGCATTTTATGGTCACATACACATATAACCTTCAAAAGTTAGTTTGTTTCTAATTTACGACAATGATTTAGGGTAATAAATTACATAGAAAGGGGATAACCCATTGATTTTGTACAAGATATAGATGCTGTAGTAAGGAATTTAAATATTATATATTTAAGCCATCCGTGGTAGATATGAACTTGGGCATTTGAATCATTTTTGATACAAAAGGTTGTCATAACTATCATATCGATATTGTAAAATTGTTGAACCTATCGTAGCCGAGTTTACAGTAGTGATTGTGTATCAGTTCCCAAATATGTCAACGAAGTTCACTTATTAGACCTAGCTTCTGTCAATAGACTATATAATGGGTGAGCCCCTTATAATATAAAACAAAAAACAAGTATATATGCAAGTAGGAGTGCTAATAAAATTACATGGAGGCCAGGACAATAGACGTACGTTGGAACAACGGATTATTTTCAGACTAGGCACTTTAAAACCCAGGGGTTTAAACGTAAAACAATCATTCTATGACTAATGAGTCTCGATGTCGTATGTTTTTTAGTGGCTGGAATGTTGATAATGTTGCTAATAGTGTACATATAATGTCAAAGATTCTTACCTGTATCATATACATTATTTTTAAACACTGTACACACAATGTCAAAGATGTTTTACCTGTAAACAATATATTATTTTTTAACTACTACTTCATTCATTACGACCCACTCGTAGATGACAGATTTGTCGAAATATATCGGTCGACCTTTTTATTGTTTCTATTCTTTTATTTTGCCATGTTTTTTGTGCTTTAGGTCATATTTTAGATTATAAATTCATCCCTTTTAACAGCTCACATACTCATCAAGGATGTATATTAGATATATATTAAATATACGTCCTTGTACTCATGTATCTCGTTATTTTGTTATTGCCCTTATAATATACATTGTGAATGTAAGGATACAAAGACATTTTACAGTGCATTTCATATAAATTCAAACCTTTTTAAAAAAAATATTGAGAAGTCATTTCTCAATGTATTTTGATGAAATTTGTTTTAACAGATTAAAAATCATATCGATTTTAATCGTTTATTTTCAAAGTTTTAGCTTTATAAAATTTTATTGTGTCATAATTTAATTTTACAATTTCGTTTTAGTTGAAATTAGATGTAACAAGAGAATATATTTTTACTAAGTGTTTAAATTGTGAGAAAGTAAGAACTGACATAACAAAAATTTTGCCCACATAAACAAATGAAATTGAAGCAATTCTCTATCTTCTGAGAAAAATTTCATCAAAATCTGTCAAGAAACAACTTTATTTTTTTTGAAAGATGTAATTTTATGTAAAATGCACAGAAAGAAGACTTTGGCGTTAAATTATGGCACAACATTGTATATGCTCACATACGATAAGATGATTCTGGTAGTTTAGGTATGCTCATGTTATGTTTTTGTTTCTTTCTTTATCCGACGTTGCCATTGTCCTTGTATTGTTCGTTTTAGAATGACGGCTGGGTTCTCACTTACTTTAGTCAGCCATTTTGAGTTTTCAGTCAGGTTTTAGACTGATTCTTGAAAAAAAAAACAACGACAGTAGAATACCGAAGGAACAAAGAATTGGACTTTACAAAAATCGAAGTCCAAAGACAAGGCCAAAACGAGGACACAGAAAACAATGACGTTAACCACAGAAAAGAATTACGTCAGACAGATACAAAGCACAGAAATAGAAAACACAACATTTAAAAACAAGGCACTCACAGCGTGAACTCCAGTGAAACTGAAAGCGACATCAGGTGCTCCGGAAGGGTAAAGCATGTCCTGCTCTATTAACAGCAGAATTTAAAAATTCATGACACCAACAGAAAACCATCCATTCCCTTGAAGCATAAAAAACATTTGTTTCCAAAGCATACATGTTAAGTAACTTTCCAATGTTTTTGTTTCCAAAGCATACATATTAAGTAACTACAAGAAGATTTATGTGTTTTAGGATCACACTTTCGTTTATTTTATTTCCTTTTCACATTTACTGTTTGAAGTTAGATGATCAATCATTTTTAATTGTTCTCGATAATATTCAAATTACAAACTCTAGCAAAAATCATTCCATGCTTTTTTGAAACGAATACATTATTTAATACTTAAATAGATCGAAAACATTATAAATAATTAATATCTGATGTAAGAAGACAAACGCTCTAAGACTAATGTTATAATTTGATTCAGATTAAATCAAGTTTGTCCTTGTATATAAGTAAATGAATCTATAGGCGTATCGGTGAGCACCTGATGGTACCTTCAGTTTTTTTTGTAAGAGTTCATACTTTTAATGCGTTAGTTTTTGACGTACTTGTTAATTTTTGTTGTTTGAATCCTCTTTGTAATATTGTCTACTGTGATTATATCTTTAATGAAATGTTTTGTTCTTTTTGATTCTAGAAATTTCCCCTTTTAACTAATTAAACATATTTTTTTTTGCAACTAATAAACTAGTTTACAAAAAGGATTGGACACAAGTTATTACAACATTAAAGGAAGTCCTCTCCTATTACAATAAATAACACAAAATTACATTGCATGCAATGGCGACACAGATTATATAAACAAATAATATTTTACAACAAAATTAAAGACTATATTTTTGATTAATGTAAAAAAAGATTAGAAATATATTTCAAATTGAAGAAAAAAAGAAGAAAAAGGAATAGAAATAAGGAAAAATTACTGAAACTATTTGAAAAGAAAAACACAATAAATTCTCCTTTTCTTGCTTCGGAATTGCATTTTCAGTTGCCGATGTATCAAAATTGAAAAAAAACAAAAACAAAACAAACCTACCAAAAACCTCTCAAATACCCAAAGCACCTCAAATCGCCGAAAACGGCCAAAATACCACATATCGCATCAAACAGCGGAATCTAATTACAAAATAAAATCAAAAGATTCCGCATCAAATTACTTAAACTACTACAAATTCCAAAAAATAAAATAAGTTTGTGAACTAAACGTGTTTAATATTTAAATCATGTCTTCGATATACATAATATTTTGACAATAACATAATATAAATAATCTAGTCCCTTTCGTAATCCATTGAACATAACGACTGTGTTTCGCCTATGCATTAACTATGCATTATGATTTAGCAAGTGATAATTTGAGCTGTTTTAACCATTTTAGGTACCGTATTCAAAACGGCTATAACAGTCGTGGGATTTGTTAGTTATTCATAACTGCACGATGACTCGTTAACAATAATGATACATGTCCTTTGCACTGCATGATTGGGTTCCACTCATGCCATTAAAAATCCAAAACAATTACAGGGTTGTGCTTTGAATGGATTTTTAAATCTTAGTTGATTCATCTGGCTACTAATAGTCCAACAAACATCCAAATCAACTCAAAGTATCGCATTAATGGGTGTTCGGCAGGGATATCCTGTCCACACTAATGCATTTTAGAAAAAAAATATTTTGCTCCAATCAGTTATGCTGGATTATTTATATCGAAAACAATAACGTTCAAGTTAGGCGTTAAAAGGTTTGCGGTTTCATAAATTTTATTTTGTTCTATTGGATTACAACGAAGGGGCATTATACAGTCCACTTTCAATGGTAACTTCGTTTAATATCTCTTGACAAAAAATAAAAAAAACTTTTCCCCCGAAAATCAGGTATTTATAAATTTTAATTAATACCCCTTTCCATTAAAACCAGACTTAAAAAAATGACAGGATCAATGAAGTTTAGATAGTTTTGACAAAAATACACCTAAAAATCGATAATGATAAAAGGAACAGACATTAATTAAATAAACACTAGCCGATAGCAACATTAAAAAAATTCCTAAACTTACAAAATCTCAATGAATAAATTAATAGGATAAAGTTTCTTTAACAGGTGTTTTTGATCTTCAATGCAATTGATTTATTAAAATAATAAAAATGTGACGTATCTTTGAAAAACTAACAAACTAACATAATTTGATAGAAAAGTAATGGAAATTGATTGCAGAGAATTTGATTGATTGATTGATTGATTGCATATTCAGAGAATTTGAAAGCGGTTAATGGTGTGTATCAAAGTGCACAGATCTCAGAATGAATATTCAGTCGATGTGAATTAAACTGACTTTTTAGATTAATTCTACCGCATTCAAATATCTAAAGATTAATTTCTCGTACTTTCTTGTAATTTGAATCTTCTGACGAAATATTGTGTTATACTTTGTATAAAGTTACCTCTTAATTTTTGACAAATCATATTTTTCTCTTGCAGTGCACTGCTACAGTCCCATATGTCGGGCCACACACACATGAGACAGATGCATGTCCGCATAAAATACAAGTTGGTATCCCCTTTTTCTGGATATTTACTTCACTAATTTATTCTTGCTTCATATTTTACATCCATCTTTATTAGTTTTCTCTTTTTTAACCCCATTTATGATATTTCATTACCGTTTTAATTAAGGATTTTTTTAATTGGATCTAGGTTTATTGGTTAGATACGCATTTACAAATGATACAAATGTATTCGAATATTATAATCATATTCAAGCAAATCTAAAGGACAGAGATATGTCACGCTTTGCCAGAAATTTTATTAAGTTTCATCTTTTGTGCAATCATTTTGATGAATGATGTATAAAGAAGGTATAATTGTGATCGAAAAACTAAGCGCATTTTATTCATCTTGTGATCGTGTCATGTTTTTGCATACATAATGATATTCTGAATTAATCTTTGATTGTAATGAATTAATCTTTTAATGTTACAAAAATGTTTGTAGATTGATATTGTTGCTGTGTTAAGCTATATGCGTAAATGTCTGGCAGGATTGTAATTTACTGTATTGTACTTCCGACTTTCCACTGGCCCATGCCTTTCGCAACTTATTTGAGGATTGTTGACTACGAGGGTTGTCCAATTTACTAGAAAAAAGTTTGGGCTATATAGCTATAAAAATAAAATCTTCCCGTGGATTATTCTTATTTTCTTTGGTGGTGAAAGGTGTATGTTAAGTATGGTTCCCATATACTACAATACGCTAGTTAATTTTACAAAGTATTTATGTTTTACACTTTTGTTCTGACACAAATTTGGTATGCTTTATGCGTCGAAACCCCAATAAAACTGAAATCCTGATAATGTAAAGGACCTATGTCATAAAACCAAATGTACTTTACTGAAATGTTTTAATTAAGAAGTTTTGAGGAAGTAGACCTATGTTAAGGGACATAATCTTAAAAGTCATGTGCATGTTTGTTTATATGATTTTCATAAACAGATTCTAAGCTTCTAAGTAACATAGATGATTGTTAATCCTTTTTCAAAGAAATGCTTTAAAAGCATTAATGAAACTGGCTGTTATAAACGCCTCACTGATTTAAAGAATTATCTCCCTTAACCTAGGTCTACTACCTTAAATGATATGAAGGAGTGATTCCTTCGTGCATTGCTTTGTCTGTAGTGCATTTGCGTAAATTTCCTTTAGGCCCTTAGCTTTATTGTTCTCTACACTATCTGTTATTTTAGTATTGTGCTATTTCTCTTTTCTATTTTGTTAAATGTTATTGGGTATTGCAACCATTTCTTTATTGCATGTTACAATTACCTTTTTTTATATAAATTGTATGTATGATTAAATCTTACTATGACAAATATGTATCAGTCTTTTACGTCATCTAAGTGTTTATCTGCATATAAAAAGTAATGAAATGATTTATTTAGTATTTTAAGGTTGTAAGCTTTAAACATCTATTTTGCTTCTTTATCATCGAACAGTTTTTTTTACAATCTATGCAATTTTGCAAAATACCAATGATGATTAAAGGCGAATAGAAAAAAAAAATGAAAGGATATGGAGTGAATGTACATGTGACAAAAACGCACACGATACATAGAAAACTCCAGTTTATCAAGGACAGGGCTTTTATTCCTGTCTACATCTTGATGTCGCCTGAGGGTCTTCAACAAGAGGTGAAAAATATTCACCCCCTCAAGCAAGATCAAGAAGGCCCCTAGCGTGCACTTAAGCGGTATTCTTGACAAAAATTATATCAAGGTCACTCCCTTGCTTCCCACCCGCCATGGAGTGCCAACTTGGGCGATGCTCAGGGTTATCCAGCTGAAAGCACCAGGGTTACAAGAAGAGAATAAAAATGTTGAGCAACATCGATCGCAGCTAAAATATGTCATTGAAGCAACACATGTCGGGAGAGGTCAATGAGGAAAAAAGTAAAACCGGGCAATGTCTGCCTACAAATATTTGTCATTAAGTAGCCCGACGAAAGACAAAAATAAGGACAAAAACAACATCGATAGACAACACGGGGCACATCGGAATAAATGTAGGCAAACCCTGCGGTGCAACTTAGGTTGAAAGGGCAAAAATAGATGTGTGTAAAGATTATAACATTTTAGTAAAAACAATGAAAATATTAAGCAGCCAAATTGATAAAAAATGAATTAGTAAACGTATGAGAAATTCTCACACGAACAAACACACCATAATTGTAATATTATAAGAGCATATTATAATATTATAAGTTTTGATTAAAAAAAACAAAAACAAAACACCCCAAAAAACCCCTAAAGACAAACAAACAAACAAACAAATATCCCCCGATAAAAACAAAAAAAAAATCACTATTATCATCACCAGTCATCAGCTTACACTATGTTTTATTTTTTTCACTAATCTCTTTTTTGAAATACTTTTGATTCTGGTGTATGCTGCCATTTTGACACTTTACTTTAAATCCCCAGGTTTTAATTGAAATGTAGTACGCGGTGTAGAGAGACAAAGATACCCGCTAGATCATTATTTATATTCATTTTTTGGTTACAAACATTTATGTTTCAGCTGTCAAAGTCAATAATACAAATTGTAATATAATAATTTACAAATGACGCTAATGATTCCCTTTTATGTTGACAATATTTTTAACTTAAATGTCGTTTTAAATGTCAGAAAATATTTACGATAACGTATGCAGTTGTGTATTAATAATTTAAAAGAACATTTTAATTCATTCCATTAAATATGTTTTCTATTTGAAATTTAAAAAAAAAGACGTTGTTTATTCTTCATCTTACGTTTTATAGTCATGTTTAGGCGTGTTTTGGATTATAGTTTCAATAATTTCATTATTTTGTATTCAAAATCTTTCCCACAATTCAGAACAAGGCACGTTTTAAAATCAAGCTAGCAAATTTTAACGTTATTGACTAAATAAAAAACATAAAATAAAATTTCAAATATGATAATGCAATCATATTCAAAGACTCGCATTGTATTTACTAAGTTTTGTTGTATTTATGAATTCTTTGCTTCTCAACGATTCACTTCTTATAATGATTTTACGAAATTAATATTTATGCATGCAGCATAGTGCCATTTGTATCAAAAATTGGAAAGATATCATGTTGGAGTTTAATTTAAAGGTTATTCATTTTACTTTTAAAAAGCTGATTTTCATCAATAGTCAGACTTGTCGGACATGAAATTTAGACCTAGCGATTTATAGAAATTCACTGTTTTAACAAAATTCTAACCCATTAAAAATAGAACGTCTTCATTCCGTGTATGGCACTCGGTGGATTTCCTTAGTACAGGATTTGGCTTCCTATTTCGATAGTTTTGGTAATGAGTACTTCTTTGTTTACAATTTTTGGATTATGGCTTTCCATATTAATTGATTTAAATGCTGCTGATGAGAGGTCACTCCTTGAAACACGTGTACAGCATAACTAAATTTACTGTTCATTTTTGCATTTTCGGTATTTTTGTATTTTAAAACGTCTAAATCATGCTATTTACTTTCAACTAACAAACTTTACAATTTAAGCATTTAGCTGATTCCCGGTTGATCTATTATTATTTATTCCTAAAATGACTTAGTTATAATAGTTACTCAAAATTCAGAGAGAGCCTGTTGATTTAAGAATACTATGTTAGTTACGATAATTACACAACGATGTGTGAAAGTAGAAAAACAGTAAAAAAAATAGCTATATCTATCCTTGTTGAATTCAGTGGAGCTAATCATATGAACATGGATTTGTTGCTGTTTACATATTGCTTTTATTAATTCATAAAAAAAAATTGTATAACATTAAGATTGCATAATTCTTTTATTTGACGCCACCTTTGGAATATTGAACTATGGTGTTACTTAAAAGTTTCTGCCTAGACAACATGATATTGTGAATGTAAGTGCACTACTTATTTACATTCATTGCGCATACAAAATTCAGTAGAAAAAAAACAGTTTGTCCTATTTTTTTTGTGTCCTTAATAATGTAAACATAATTCATTTTGGGTTTTTGTTGACATTTGACAATTGATTATCATTGAAAGAAAACATAGTAGATCTATCATTACTTAATATTTAGAGTATATTTTGTCTTTAAAGCATATTCATTATATAAGCTTTATAAATGCATTCAAAGTGTTGGGTTGAATTAAAATGAACTATTTTTAGCTCACCTGACCCAAAGGGTCAATGTGAGCTATTGCCATCACTTTGCGTCCGTCGTCTGTCGTCCGTCCGTCGTCCGTCCGTTTAACTTTTCACATTTTCATCTTCTCCTCTGAAACCACTGAAGCAAATTCAACCAAACTTTACAGGAATGATTTACTAAAGGTCCTTTACAAAGATTGCTCATTTCGTTCCGATCCGACAAAAACATGCAAGCGCGGAACTTAGGTTTAACATTAGACCCTATGGGAAAAATCACATTTTCATCTTATGCTCTGAAACTACTGAAGCGAATTCAACCAAACTTTACAGGAATGATAAACTAAAAGCTCTTGACAGTGGATGCTCATTTTGTTCCGATCCGACAAAAAACATGGCCGCCAGCACGGAACATGGTTTAGCATTGGACCCTTTGGGAAAATCACATTTTCATCTTCTGCTCTGAAACTACTGAAGCAAATTCAACCAACCTTTACAGAAATGATGTACTAAAGGTCCTGTACTAAGATTGCTCATTTTGTTCTGATCCGGCAAATAACATGGCCGCTAGTGCGGAACTTAGGTTTAACATTGGACCCTTTGGGAAAAAGCACATTTTCATCTTCTTCTCTGAAACGGCTGACGCAAATTCAACCAAATCTTACAGGAATGATGTACTAAAGATGTTTAATAATGATTGCTCATTTCATTCCAATCCGACAAAAACATGGCCGCCAGCACGGAACATGATTTAACATTGGTTCCTATGGGAAAATCACATTTTCATCTTCTGCTCTGAAATGGCTGAAGCAAATTCAACCAAACTTCACAGGAATGATGTATGGAAGGTCCTTTACAAAGATTGCTCATTTCTTTCCTATCTGACAAAAAACATGACCGCCAGCGCGGAACTTAGGTTTAACATTGGGCCCTATGGGAAAAATTACAATTTCATCTTCTGCTCTGAAACGTCTGATGCAAATTCAACCAAACTTTACAGAATGATAAATGGAAGATCCTTTATGAAGATTGCTCATTTCTTTGTGTTCCGACAAAAACATGGACGCCATCACGGAACATGGTTTAACATTGACCCCTAATGGAAAATTACATTTTCATCTTCTCCTCTGAAACAACTGAAGCAAATTCAACCAAACTTTACAGGAATGATGTACTAAAGGTCTTTAACAAAGATTGCTCATTTTGTTCCGATCAGAGCAAAAACATGGCGGCCAACAAGGAACATAGTTTAACATTGGACCCTATAGGAAAAATCACATTTTTATCTTCTCTTCTGAAACCACTGAAGCAAATTCAACCAAACTTTACAGAAATGGTGTACTAAAAGTCCTTATCAAAGATACTCATTTGGCTCCAATCCAATAAAAAACATGGCCGCCAGCAGGGAACATAATTTAACACTGGACAATCACTTTTTCATCTTTTCCTCTGAAACCACTAAGGCAAATTTAACCAAACTTTACAGGAATTATGTACTAAAGTTCCTTAACAAAGATTGCTTATTTCATTCAGTTCTGATTAAAAACATGGCAGCCTGATCAGCACAGAACTTATAGGTTTAACATTGGACCATATTGGAAAATCACATTTTCATGTTCTCCTATGAAAGGACTGAAGCAAATTCAACAACTCTTTACAGGAATGATGTACCAGAGGTCCTTAACAAAGAATGCTCGTGCGGAACTTAGGTTTAACATAGGACCCTATGGGAAAAGTCACATTTTAATCTTTTCCTCTGAAACTGCTGGAGCAAATTCAACCAAACTTTACAGGAATGAGGTACGGAAGGAACTTTACAAAATTTACTCATTTCATCTTGATCCGACAAAAAACGTGGCCTCCAGTGCAGAACATAGTATAACATTGTAGTCTGGTATGTGAAACCATGCTTTTCATTATCTTCTCTGAAACTATTCAAGCAAATTTAACTAAACTGTGTTGGAATGGTGTATTTAAGGTCCTTTGCAAAGATTACTCATTTCAATAGGATCAGACAAAAAACATGTGCCAATGGAGAACATAGCTTAACATTAGACCTCATTGGTAAAATACATCTTTTTCGGTCATGCATGGCATAGAAGCATTTTGTCAGGTGAGCGATACAGGCTCAGTCTCTGAGCCTCTAGTTTTTAACAGTTTCACATCCAGCAAGGCTTATTCTGTGTATAGACATTTTTTTCTTCTAGCTTTTAAAAATATTTAGTTCCGATTTTCCAAATCTTTTGAATCTATCTTCACTAAAGAGTATAAACTTTGGAAACACAGGCAGTATAATATCGAAGTAACAAGGGAAGTGATCATTACAAAAAATCAAGGACCTGAGACAGCCACAAGGTACGGAAATAAAAAGACATCATTAAGAACTAAGGCACTAATAGTGCAAACTCCTATGAAAAGTGGGAGTGACATCAGGTGCTCCGGAAGAGTAAGCATGTCCTGTTCCACTAGCGGCATCTGTCACACTATCAATGAACCAATCAAGGGTTTCGTCAAAACCGGTGTAAGACGTGAAATATAACTGAAAATTTCCGTATTCATATTGGACACAGACACGTTATATCTGTCAATGGTGTCGTGGTGACGGCAATTGAAATTCTGAAGGGATGAAAGTAACAAAGACTGAACAAATTTATGACTTAGCAGCTTTTGGGACAGTGTTTTGCTCTGTTAAAACATCACTGTATAAACTACATGCTCGCTAGTAACAAATTAACTGTGAAATGTACACTCCATAGGCTGGAGAGGTAGATATATTGCTTCTCAGAAAGAAAAAGTTCACAATTGGGAAGTTGAAATTATCACTTTTGTCATATAGCTTAGATTTCAAACGTCCATCTTCGTCAATGTACTAGTATATCAAAAGATCTAAGTACGAAGCTGAAGTAGGTGTATCAGTAGTCTCTTTAATTTCAAGCTCATTGGGATAGATCTAGTGTAAATATTCCTTGAATTTTGGATTATTAAGAGAAAATGCATTGTCTATGTGGCGGAAGCTGTAATAAGTGACTGGTCTTAATGTCTTGGCCTCATACGAGAAAAGAGAGGGATCAGCTAATAGGGGCGCACAGTGAGTTCCCATTTGAATCTCGATTGTCTGTTGAAAAACGCAGCCTCCACATTCGACAAAAATATTGTCTATCAAAAATTCCAACATCTTGATTACGTCAAATGAATACATGCAAAACTAAAATAAACTACAATATGGGTATTTAAAAGAATATTGCATAAAATATAAACTAAGCTATAGGTAATGATAAAACAAAAGTTCCGCCAACCCGAGTTATAGAGACACCAAGTTGGAGGGTGGGTAAGAGAGGAGTCCCGCCCTTTGAACAACTCTGAAATTCGATTTCCCAAGAAAATATATGTTTTATCCAAAATACTGAAAATGACAATACAAATCCAGCATTCTTCTTAAGGTTAATTCGGAATTCCCGCTGAACAAATTGCTGCTCCAGGCGCCCTGAAAAGGATCCTCCCGCACCTCAGTTTGGCTACTTATGTCTTCATGTATCCGATATTTACAGTTTGATTATTTTATTGACTTTAAGAACAAGGACGTTACGAAAAGTGTCGCCATGTGTTTTGGAAAATGATCAAACCTTCATTGCATCTGATCCTATTCATGGTTTTTATGGAATTCTTATAGCGCCTGTCCTTTACATTTTTCTTGCTTTGCCTTATCATTTGGTTACCGTTTAGACCCCACATCATTTGGTTACCGTTTATTCAAGCGTTTTTTTTTCTTTTCTTTTTTTATGGCAACATCGGAAACACTAAGAAACAAGGACACCACTTGAGTACGGGACAAAAAAGAAAAATGAAGTCACACATGCAGGTGAACAACACGGACCCAACTAAAACCATGGGTGAGATCAGGTGTACCGGTAGAGTAAGCATCTCCTGCTACTTATAAGACACCCACCGTGTTGAACATGTCAACTCCGGTAGATAAGTCAAATCTGGTAGAAAAGTCAAATCCGGTAGAAAGTCAAATCCGGTAGAAAAGTCAAATCCGGTAGAAAAGTCAAATCCGGTAGAAAAAATCCGGTAGAAAAGTCAAATCCGGTAGAAAAGTCAAATCTGGTAGAAAAGTCAAATCCGGTAGAAAAGTCAAATCCTATAGAGGAAAAAAAAAACTTTCGTTGTGAAGGAAAAGATATGTTGTCGTTTCGGAAATAGATATCCCATAGCGATCCACAAAATGGTGATGTCGACCGTAAAAGGAGACTAATGAGTAAACTGTGATGGCACATTTGTGTACTCTAACACACTTTGGAAATACAAAATATGCCTTCATAATGATTTAACCGACCAATGGTTTTGACCAATGAAGTCTCAAGTTTGAAATTGTGCTTGTATTTAGATTTGTAACATTATGAGGCAAAACATTTAGCACTTTAAAAAAATATTTGCGAAATAGCTCTTTTTAGAATCCTTAAATGTGGAGTTCTTTTTTAGAATATTTTTTACACATTTTATTGTCCACCTTAACCTAGGAAGAAAGCAAATCCCTTCAGTGACGGAAAAGTTGAAGCAAAACCACTCAAATAGCCTGAGATGAGCATGCAGTGACAGTTTATGAGTGATTTAAGACATGTTTTTTTTTACATTTTTAAGTCTCCCAAACGAAGTTTGGGAGACTTATTGTTTTTGGTTGCGTTTCTTATTAAGTCTCCCAAACGAAGTTTGTGGAGACTTATTGTTTTTGCTCAGTTCTTATTATTCTTATTATTCTTCTTCTTCTTCTTCCGGCGAAAAATTTTTGTCCGGGACATATCTCGAAGACTGGTCATTGGAACTTCATGAAACTTCACATACTGGTAGAGGTCAATGAGAAGATGTGCCAGCCGGGCTCGGAATTTCCAAAATGGCGACCGTTGCCATGGAAACTGAAAAAAGGCGGGAAAATTCAAAGTGCTCAGAATTGGATGAAATTTGACAGGAAGGTTGCCCAGCGTGCATAGAATTGCTTTTCGGTCCTAAAATTTTCAAAATGGCGACCGTTGCCATGGAAACGGAAAAAAGGCGGGAAAATTCAAAATGCTCAGAATTGGATGAAATTTGACAGGAAGGTTGCCTATCATGCATAGAATTGATTTTTGGTTTTAAAATTTTCAAAATGGCGACCGTTGCCATGGAAACGGAAAAAAGGCGGGAAAATTCAATTTGACAGGAAGGTTGCCTAGAATGCATCGAATTGATTTTAGGTCCTAAAATTTTCAAAATAGCAACCGTTGCCATGGAAATGAAAAATGGCGGGAAAATTCAAAGTGTTCAGAATTTGATGAAATTTCACAGGAGGGTTGCTTGATATGGGAGTTCGTTTGGGAGACTTTTGTGTTTCGCTTGCGAACACAGTTATCACTTGTTATCTTTCTTTATTCTCGTCCGGATAAAGTTGTCCGAAGCAGATCTCAGAGACCATTGGACCTAGAGGTTTCAAACTTGACAGCATATTAGCCCTATGTGTCTAGATGTGCAATCATTAAAAATTTTTTGAAGGGGGGTCCAATAAGGGTACTTTTGGGGGTATTAAAAAGGGGTTGGGTAGTCCTGTAGTAAACTATTGGAAAATGAAATTTTGAATGATTTTCATCATATTTTTCATTGTTTCTCAAAAACTACAAACACTAGCTCCATGAAACTTCATGGGAAAGTTGAGGGTCATGTAAGGAAGGGTTCCACAGGATTGGAAATTTCAAAATAACTACGGTTGCCATGGAAACCATACCAAAAAATGGAAATTTTGGGAAAATAGTAGTTTCTGTTGATAAAAGTATTTTAATTACAGCAATATGTATTACTTAGATTATTAGGGGAACCCCTGCCCAAATTTTTTTGGGAAAGGGTCTGAAATTCGCCGCAAAAGAGCACTTGGTTGCCATGGAAACAAAACCAGAAGCATATTTTTTGTTGAAAAATTGAGTTTTCTGATAAAAAATAAGGAATTTTGAGAAATATATATTACATAGCTTATAAGGGGAACCCCTGCCCAAATTTTTTTTTGGAAGGGGTCTGAAATTGGTTGCAATGGACAAAAGAGCATTTTGTTGCCATTGAAACAAAACCAGAAACATATTTTTTGTTGAAAAATTGAGTTTTTTTTATAAAAAAGGAGGAATTTTGAGAAATATATATTACATGGCCTATAAGGGGAACCCCTGTCCAAATTTTTTTTGGAAAGGGTCTGAAATTGGATGTAATGGACAAAAAAGCACTTGGTTACCATGGAAACAAAACCAGAAGCATATTTTTGGTTGAAAAATTTTAGCGATTTGGTTAATACCCAAAGCTCCCCTTTATCTGTCCTATTTCCCTAAAGTATAACAAACATACGAATAAAACCCAATACAGGTGTATTACTAACTCTATGGCTACAACCTTGAAAGGAGAGAAAATGACAATAGATGGGTCGATGGAGAGCACCAGGTCAACATTTATTGATTATATAAAAGCCGAAGGATAGCTTTTTCAAAATTGTAAATTTTTGAACTCCTTTCTTGATAAGCTGATTAAGTCCTTTTTATAAATTAAGAAATGTAATACCGAAGCCATCGTTAACTTTTGTTTCCGAAGGTGGCCATCTCAACGACCCATGTCTCTCAATGCCGGACTTGTACAGATCAAACCAAGACACATGGAACACCACAAAATGAATCAAGTACAAAAGCTGACAGAGAACATATAACAGATAGGATCTACATGAAAAGCGTAAAACAGATTATGACAGAGCTATGCACGAGGGAGACACTCTTCATCAATCACATCGAATAATGTTGATATGAAATACAGACATAAGTTTTATAATGTGTCATATCGATATTGTAGATTAGTTGAAAACCATGACTTGGTTCATCCAAATATTTTACGAAAGGATATGGAGTAAATGAACATGAGACCATAACACATATGTAAACCCAAACTGAAATAATTTTAATGAGCTGTATGGCCATTTTCGGAAATTGATTCCTCATCAGCAGCACTAGAACCCAAACAAAGGAAATCCAAAAACATGAATTGGTATGATGAATGCTTATCAATTTCCATTGTGCCATCGTATTTTGCCGAGTTTTCCCTCCTTTCTACCGTCAGGGGTTGAGCCGTCAGCCAGTTCCTGTCATACAAGTTATCTGGAAGTTATGTCCTATAAGCTCGCATATCGTTGGATGATTTTGATAGTTGACTTCACTATTAAAAGTTTCAGTTTAAATGTATGACAGATACATCCTTCTTCACTGTTTCATTAGGTTTTTTTTTGTTGTTGTTATGGAGGACTTTACATTCCCTTGCAAAATAATAAACGCTTGTTCCAATGTATTTCTTCAAACGTGCATTCATGTCATGTAACGACTAAAGCTTTTTTCAAGATCACAACTTCGTTGATTTCATTTCCTTTTCATGTGTTCTGTTTGAAGTTAAAGTAATTATTTATATTAGGTGATCAATCATTTTTAATTGTTCTCGATAATATTCCAATAAGAAACTAAAGTAAAAAAATGTATAAATATATAATAGGTTGTTAATGATTAATGATCTATTGCCTAAACAGATCGATTAATTTATAAATAATTAATATCCACAGTTAGAAGACAAATCTCTTTTTGTGCTACCATTATTATAATTTGATTGAGATGAAATCAAGTTTGACCTTGTATACACGGGAATGGGTCTTTTGACGTATCAAATGTACTCGAAACTAAAACTAACGGTCAAAACATCCATAAAAATATCCAAAACTAAGCAAAAATACCATATATTCCCTCATACACTTACTAAATATCTACTACAAATTGCCGGTAAATGTAATTTTTTATATACAAAACTATGTTTGTGTCTTTAAATGAGATGTCTTTGAGATAGGCGGTATAAAGATGAAGAGCAACAATGAAAGCGTTGATCTCATGTATTTATAGGGATTTTGTCCTATGCACTTTTACTCCATAATCCTTTATTTGTTTATAATTACAAAATGATATGTTCTTTATCAGATTTATACAGAATTATGTCGACTTTTGGTCTTCAAAATATTTTAATTTGATCTCCACTGAAGAGAAATAAGTTGTCGAAATGGCCATCTGCAGAAATCAAATATACAGTAACTTCGGTATTATGTTCTGTTATTTGTTCCCTATCGACTTATAGATCTTTAATGACCGACCATTTAACCTGAAAGGGGGGGGGGGTAATAGGTTTTTTTCTGGACAGATTTTTTTTTTGTATGCTTCAACAAAATATTTTTTTTTTCAAAATCAACATTATTTTTTGGGGCAGAAAGCCTCCGTCAGACATTTTTTTTCATCATTTTGGCAGCCAAAATATTTTTTTCACATTAAATCGGCTCCAGATTATTTTTTTAGAAAAAAAAAACCCATAGCCCCCCCCCCCTTTCAAGTTAAATGGTCGGTCCCTTAGATTTCTGAATTTCTATTATTTTCATTCCACCTGCAATGAAGAGACATTAGTTGTCAAAATGACCACATGCAGAAAGTGAATTTATTGTAAATACTGTTCTTTCTCTTATGATGCTCGCTTATTATCTATTCCTTGCTCGAATAGCTATTTGTGGTACATAACGAGACTTTGAAGCTAGAGTTAGATATGAACTTGTTGAATCGCTTTTACAGGAATTTCATTGGTCGAGCGCCAAGTAATAACACATCACGCGTGATGAGCTATTATTTCTCCGACGTTTTTATTGGACCACTGTGAAATCTCGTTGGCCGTGATTAATG
>MJUU01008612.1:38129-50448 GCA_002080025.1 Modiolus philippinarum | reverse complement strand
TAGATATAATTAGTGTCTTTAGATATCAAATGTATTTGTACTCGGCACGAAACACATTGAAATGCTCGCCAAAGGCTCGCACGTCAATCTGTTTCTAAGCCTTGTACAAATACAGTTGATATTTAAAGACACTAACTATATATTGTCTATATATCTAAAATATAGACATTTGACATTCAATATTTAAAGCTTTGAAAGTCTGCTCATGCAGTTGGAATATTTTTTGTATAAGCCATATGAATATGGCAGGTATCAAACCGAAATCTTTGTTCTAAAACAGTAATCCATATGATACAAGTTAATCATGACGACACTAGAGTTCTTATATTAGAAACTAGTGGCATAAAATTTGAAACTGTCTAATTGAACATAGTTTTTATCTAAATTTTGATTACACAGGTGATTCTTTCTCATCTGGTCATGATGGAATGCTCTTCACAACTGTAGACAGAGACAACGATAAAAGTGGTGGCAATTGTGCTAATGTTTACCACGGAGGATGGTGGTATTTGGCTTGTCATCACGCTAACCTCAACGGAAAATATTTAAGGGGAACCAGCCCATATGGAGAGGGAATTAACTGGTACACGTGGCATGGATTTGAATACTCTCTTAAATTTGTAAAGATGATGATTCGAAAACTACACTAAATAATTTTAATGATTGTTTCATTAACCAATTTTTATAAGCTATGAAAAATATAGGTAGAACAATACTGATTTAATGATAAGTATCGCACCATCAGGAACGCTTAGAAAAAAGGTGACGACGAAAAAATAAAGGAACGAATAAGTGAAACTACAAAATTTAATTAACACAACTAAACATTTGCTTCGTTAATTGAACAAGAAGTCAAATTAACAAAACCCACCCTTTCATCCAAAGTTCAACAGTATATTTTCAAGTCATTCAAAATATAAACTCCTCAATTAAAGCGTTATTCCATTGCTTAGTTTTACCATGTATTTGTAGACGGTTTGTCTTATTTGCATTTACTCCATATTCCTCATTGCTAATTTTAGATTGGAGTTTGTTTTTCCTTCAGTGTGGAGTACATAAAAATTTCCCGTGAGAGAATTGCTTGCTTTATAGCACCTGATGTCACTCCCGGTTTTCATGGGAGTTCACACTATGAGTGCCTTAGTTCTTAATGTTATCTTTTTATTTCCGTGCATTGTAGCTGTCTCACGTCCTTGTTTTGTCTTTGTTTTTATATGTTACCGTTTTTGCCATGTCTTTGGACTTCGCGATTTTTGTAGTCATCGCTTCCCTTGTTCCTTCGGTATTCTACTGCCGTTGTTTCAGTAATTGTTTTTGAGAAACTTACTCATTTAAATGTACTACATGTATCGAACTTTAAAGTTTTGATATTTCTACATGTAATATTAAAAGTTTTCTTGATATTGACCATATGAGTGCCCTGTGGTTGTTCATATGTTGTGTTCGTCTTCTTTTAGTCTTTTTGTCGGGCAACAGATGACCTCGACATCTAGCAATGAATTACGTACAAACCATGCTGCTAGGGACCGTCTTGAACTTACTATGAAGTATGAGTAAAGCTCATTGTTGAAGGCCTCATGGTGACTTCAAGATGAAAACAACAATAAAAGTATTATTCCATTGATTAGTTTTACTATGGATCTGTAGAGACCATGTCTAATTTGCATTTACTCCATTTCCCTTCATTGTCAGTTCTGTACCCATGGATGCGGGATTGTAAACAAACATATACATTAACAAATGCAAAAGTTCTATTGTTGAGTGTATTATAAGAGTAACATAAATATCTAAATAGATGATGCATACGTCTCTTTCAGTCAGTAATATGGTGTTGACTTTTTACATTTTTATCAGTTAGTGTCTCCACTGGTATGCTGTGATACTATTATCTGAAATGTACAACCAACAGAAAGTCATCGCTTTCTCTTTAAACAAAAAGCAAAATTTCGACTTCACTAATAGATGACAATTCAGTTGCAATGTGGGCGTTTATTTTTTAATTCTTATCTTATCAAATTATTCTGCAACTTGGATATATTTTTATCGAAGAGAGAATTCAAGTTACTATATTATGCTGAAATAAAATATGCAAGTAAATCCTGCAATTTAATTAGTGAGCTTGACATACGATATGAGACCGTGTCCTTTTTGGCAAAATAAAACGCTTTCAAAAGGAATATGTTGCACTACTAACAGAATATGATAGTTATTCAGGCTTAACAGAGGATACGGCTTCATATTATCTGTCTCTGTCTTAATCCTTCGCCTTACGGTTCAAAGGTTCTAAAACACAGACAGTGAATATGAACCCCGTATCCTCTGTGAAGATTCCAAAATAACATAATGTCATGTAAGAAAAGGTATTAAATATGCTGATAATCGGAAGAAAAGAAACAAGTTAACTGAGTACTGCATTTCTTTTAAAACATTATTGCTTTGATATTATGTCAACATTAAATAATTATTATTACAGTAACTGTACTTTGCAAGTTATTCAAAAATCTATTTAATGTTGTAATGGAGTGGGATAATATGGAGGTGGTTGTTCTGAGCTGAATTCAATGAGGCGTGTCTGTTCCGATATAGGAGCTGTTGGTTGTGCATGGTTTTGGTAGTGTGGTCTGGTGAATTGTGGGATATATTGCAACGGCTGTGATGATCGAGAATTAATTTCACGATTCAATGTTGTTTTTGGAATGCTTGAACCCTCGTATTCCTGTAATATTCTGAAATATTCTCCATCTGTCCCCTGGACAACAACTAGTCCAGGTTCGATTTCATGGACATTGCAAGGCACAAGCGGTACTTGATTGTGATATTTGGGCGTTTCCGAAGATGCTGGTTTCTGTTCATCACATTTACAACACTTCCAAATATAAACTATGACAACAACAACCATTATAAAACCAATAACAACAACAACCATATTATGTGAATTAAAATCGTTCCACCTAAAATAAGGAGAAAACATTAATAAATACATTAGGGATTTATGCTGCATAAATAGATCAGTTTTACAATTTTTTTATAAGCAGTGAAGGGTAATGGAGTTAATACGCATCAAAACAAAGTCTATATAAATACATGGCGAAACAAAGCGTATTGTTGTTATTCATCTTGAAGTCACCAACAATTATCCTTGCTCGTACCTAATAGTAAGTGAAAACAGCATTATTTAATTATATCTGCACTGAAGAGACATAAGTTGTTGAAATGCGCATATGCAGAATCAAAATTCACAGTTAGTTCGGTATTAAGTTATTAAGTTAAATTGCCTTTAGAGAGCCGATCTCTTAATTATTTCACAATCATGTTTCGGTGAATTAAGACCATTTAAAACAATACCTTGTCAAATGAATACCGGAGCAAGAAGTTAGAGAAGGGATGATTCAAAAATCTAAAATCCAGAAACACAAAACAAGTTCCGGTATAAAGTTAAAGGTAAGGGCATCTTAAACGATCCATGTGAATATGGTTTATTTTCTGTGCAATTAAGGAAACTGTTAAGGTAAAATATTTCTTAAAAATAGTTTTCTGGTTTTGCGTTTTATATGTATATCACACTTCTCCTGTACTGCATATATATATATATATTCGTTTGTAGACAACCAGCTAAGCTGTTTTGCAAACAGGATGATTTCCAATAGTTAACTTCCTTTGGAAGTTAAACAACAGTGTGTTACCTATAACTTGAAGTTGTTATTTCAAAAGTTTTACGGTCCACACCACGATCTTGGGGCCGCTATTGGATATCTTTTCCTAGGAAAATAATAGATCTTTCACTTTTTCGATACGTAATTTTTTTTTCTCCGCCGGATTTGATTTCATTACCAGAAATAACATATTCAACACATTGCCTGTCTTCTTAGAAACAACTGTTTTCTTTTGTTATGCCTTAGTTGTGTGATATATTTGTAATTTTGTGTTTCTGGAATTATGATTTTAATTGGAATATTCCTTTTTGGACTGAAAGTTCAGATCTCATGTTCTTATCGTGTGCATTTTTATATGTAAAATCAAAGATTAAGTATGGAAAAAAGCATGAGGTAAAAAGACATATACTTTTCAAACGTAAAAAATTATATCAAATCGAACAACAACATAAAAACATAAGAATAAAAATACAAACATAATTTGAAACATAAGATATGTATATGATGAATTAGTTTTACTTTTTAAATCTTGTCAAAAGGTCAAGGCAAAATATCTGTAATAAGTACATGCGTATATATATTTCGAACACACATGTCGTAAGAAGCTGCATACCAAACATGAAGTATATAACACCTTAAAAGATAAAACTGAGTCTCAGAGAAAAAGTTCAGAACACTTTAAGATGCTTCCAACGCAAGGTCCAAGTAGAAAAAAAAATGTTAGATATCTTACGAAAAATCTTATCACATAAAATATACTAAATATGAACATTATGGTTATAACTTTTCTACTGCTTTAAAGTAATAAGAATAACTAAATATCGAAGTTACTGTTAATTTTAGAAATAAACATGGGCGCCGGTGGTTTGTTGGAGATTTACATATGGTCGGCCATTATTTTCGTTAATATTTTATCCAGAGTGTAACGCAGCGGAGCGAAGGGTAAAATAAACGAAAATAATGGACTACAAACCACCGGCAAACTTGAATTATTTCGATTCTAATATGTCATTTCATGATCTGAGCGCACCTATAGTGTACAGGTGACAACAGTCATTACTTCAGATTTACTGACGTTTTTGTGCATTAAACATACATACATTGTATGTATTATAATGTCGTTAATTTCAGCGTAAAGACTGTTGTGAAGTCGCTCATTATGTTATTGGAGATTTTCATATGGCTAGTCGTCATGGTTTTCATAGTTCCAATATTAGAATTAATTTTTGCATATGCGCATTTCGACAACTTATGTCTCTTCAGTACAGATAAAATCTAAACGTTTGGAAGACCATAAACTCAAAGTTGTTAAAAACTGATAGAGATCAAATTACCAATATGATCTAAATGTAAAGCCAAAAATCAGCTAAGGACAGAGCTTTGCATGACGGAGATCCTCCTTAGTTTCAACAAAATCTACACAAAAATATATATTGTTAGAATTTAGATACTTTTAGACCAAAGCAAGGTCCAAGTAGAAAAAAAGAAAGATATCTTACGAAAAGTCTTATCGCATAAAAGTCGCTTACCAATTATGAGCATTATGGTTATAATATATAAACTACTTTAAAGTAATTCAAATGTTTTCAACAACAAAAAAGCAAGAGCGACATGTCTCCAAATATATAGTAACTTCAAATAATTCTTGAGCATGAGAAAATAACATACCATGGTAATAAATCTATGACCATAAAATTATGACATGCAAAGTTTTAGTTTTTAAAAACTGTCCTCAGGGTAAGGTGATTATCAAAATATTTGCCAATATTCTAATCATCAGATCACTTCCATCATAATTAATATGAAGAACCTAATACATAATAATCATATTCTAGTAGACAGATTTTTTTTTCTAAAATTTCCGTTCAGTTAAAATCAAAATGTCTGCAAAGAACTACATACAGCTCTTATCATAAAGAAGTCACATGCATGTGCCAATTGTGAAACAAATAACAACTTATGCCTCTGTCGCAAGAAAAAAAAAGAAAATATTTTATATAAACGCCAGCAAGGATCGTATTAAAAATGTTCCTTGCATTTAAAAACTACATATCAAATGACTTATGTCGGGATATGGGGTTAATGGAACTGAGACAAAGTCTCTACAAATACATTACCACTAAGCAATGGAACAACGTTTTTATTGTTTTCTTCATCTTGCAAACACCATGAAGCCTTCAACAATGAGCTAGGCTCACACCTCAAGTTCAAGACGGCCACTAGCACTAGTTTGAGCGAAGCTCATTGCTAGATGTTGAGCAACGCTACATCCATGTTTTATGACTAATGAATGCGGGATCGTCAACAAATGTACGATTAATTGGAAAGTATTCTTACAACTGATGTCATCTGTTGCCCGACAAAAAGAATTATAGAAGACCCAACATTAAACAACCACGGGGCACTCATCGAGTCAAAAAGAGGAAAACTTGGCATAATAAAATCGTGAAATGTGGCCACCATAATCAGGTGGTCAGAATAAGATTTCGAAATTACAAAAAATATAAAGCCAAAATTGGAAAGTATGATAGTTCATCCATACGAGAAATTCTCTCAAGAACAAGTACACCATAACTGAAATTTATATAGAGCATATATTTCTCACACTGGGAATCTTTTTACGGACTCAACACTGACGGAGAGACAAAATCCAGTCTAAAATAACCAATGAAAATCTATTGCCTAGCAATTACATGTTATTTTGAGTTTTTCATGTTAGTAGCCAAATTAAAAGTTTTGCCTATGCCAGGCAAATCATGATAGTTCTTCCACTCATTAATCCCGACAAGCTAGAAAAGTGACAAAAATGAACGTATATTTGTTCCTAACAGAAGTTCCTTTAAAAGAATTATTATAAACATTGGCATAATACTACCCCCTTGGAACAATCAAATATTGTAACATCCATTGGAAACATATTCTTTAATATTTTGTCTATTTGGAACAAAACTTATAATGAAACTTCTATTCCGTGACAGTGAAACGCTGTTTTTTTAATGTGTTAGTTTGGCAGATTAAAGTTTGAGAGTAACCAGTTCTCAGAAGAAAAAAAATCTGTATTGGAGAATAACAATATGAAAATGTCTCTTAGAAGTCCAAAAATATATATTTTTTATATCGTCAATATGATTGTTTAAGTTGATAAATTAATGCAAGGTATTGGGGTTAATGCGACCGAATAATATACCTAAATTTATAAAGTGAAATAAAACAAGAAAACAATTTACATGTCAGTTCCGTTTTCCATTAAGCTTGTTGGCCATTTTCTAATAGATAATAGAAATAGAAGCACTATGTATGTATAAACACACTGTTCAATCACTCATTTGAAAATGGGGGTAATAAAAAATACAAAACAGAAAGGCAAAGAGCCCAAATCCTAAGGTCAAAAGAAATAGCAGGTACAAAACCGACGGGGAAAATGTCTGATCTGCTTTTCTTTAGGCAATAGTTGGTTTCACCGGTTTTATGGCGCCCCAAACCTGCACTTCTATTTCGGTAGTGTCCGGTAGCAATTTAACAGCAATAGTTAATGAAAAGTCATAGACAGGGAAAAGAAATGTTCATCTTAGTACTTAGTAAACAATTGAACTTGAATGACAGTTTTGAGCGAGAGGGGAGTGTTTAAAGCAGTTATTGATAAGGCGGTGACAGAGATAACTATGCCAATGAGAAAGTCAAAATAATTGGTGCAAACTCTCGAGTACCGAGTTAACTATGACGCATACAATCGGTAAGTCGGAAAGTACAGTAATGTTATTGCCCATAATAGGGAAATTGATGATTTTGAAATTAAAGTCGTAAGTTTTAGTACTGAGATGCTGACTCTCATCAAATTCCATATGCAAGTCCAAACAGATGTAGAAAAATTAAAAGACACATATTGAATAAGCTTGTTTTTTTTTCTTTGCATTCTAGTTGCCATTATATATAAATTAAGCGGATACACTGGCTACAATAGGACCAATATCTAGAGCAACGAAACACAAAGACAAACCCTCTAATGCTAATTTACTGCTACAGTATGGCGACTATTACAATTTAGAGCAAACATCTAGTTGATGACGGTTTTACTGTTTATACACTACCATTTCCATTCTAGACTGCTTTTATATCGTTTTTTTTCAAAATTAAAACTGATGATCGAAAATGACATAATGTTCCATTGTAAGCTTATGTATTTGACTTTTAAGGACATGGTCCTTTTAAAAAAAAACAATAAAGCGTAGCATTCCGATATTCAGATATTAGGCGTTACTTTGAGGAAACAAATTGACATTCTCAACCGTCCGGTAGTTCAGTGGGTGCTTCTATTAAGCATTCCTCACCCGCTTTGTATAGAAAATATGTACAAACCAAATTTTGTTGATTACAAATTTCTTCGTTTGACATATCTATCTTTCTAGATTAAGTAGAGAGTCATAGAGAATGACAATATACCGATGTTACAGAAATGTCTTATTAATTTCAAAGTGGTACTTACGGCTCTATATAATCGCCTTGAGACATCTGAAGGAAAACAAACAGAGTTGTGTAAAATTTACAATGTTAAATGTTTCAAAAAAGTACAATGGAATAGGACGTTGTTCACTTTATTGACAAGAAAAGAAGCTTATTACCTTTTTGTCAGGATAGACATATATACAGTAGTGTCTAAAAGAGAAGAAAAAATAGTGAAATATTGTAATTCAAAATTAAAAATTTCTCTCAAAGATTTTAAAGCGGTATATAACAAGTCTACAACGCATATGCATTATCACACTTCATTAATTTTTGTAGCTTATGCCTAATCAGCAATAGCCACATATGTATCGTAGAACCATACAATAATGAATAACAATTAAAAATTTTAAGTCTTATACGTGTGCAGATTTGTCTCATAATTAAAATGTACTCATATTTCTATTTAAAAAATCAAATTTAAAAATTTTTATAGTACAGAAATTATTGTTATCTCTTTTAGTAAATGTAACAGTACAATTTGGAATCCCGTAAGCTAGCAGAAATTGGAATTTTTATTTCTACTGGAAAAAAAATAGAATTTTGATTGGTAGTACCAATCGGCATTTTAATTTCTATTGAGAGGAATTTAGATATCTTGATTAGGGCTTAGAAGGTTAAATGTTTTTCTAAATTTCTCGTATGATTCAAAATATTAAGAAATAATAATATTAAGAAAAGAAGTACTCATTACCAAAACAAAAAACAAAAAAAAAACGAAATATGATGCCAAATACAGTACTAAGGACATCTACCGTGTACCATACAAGGAGTGAAGCCACAGTATTTTTAAGGGGTTAGAATTTTGATAAAAACAGTAAATTTCTATAAAACGCAAATCATACAAGTCGGATTATTGGACTGGTGAATACCCTCGGGGACCTCTAGTCCACAGCATCATTATACTATGACTTTACACACAGATGTTAAATACTAAGCGGAAATCACTCCAACAGTATATGAGGATGATCGCCTGACATTAAAACTCCATAAATTCTAAAGTTTGCATCAAGCCAATACAATGCAGCATCTTGCGACTGGATTTTGTTTAATTTTTTAAATTTGACTAAATATAACATTGAGTCGTTTCATCATCACCATGAAGCTTGACTTGTTTCTGGGTACGAATAAACTTTGAGCATACTATTCCTCTCATGGCGCTTGTCCTGTCGCAACAGCCGGTCTGACTCATGTGGAGTTCATGTGGACATGTTCATCAGGTTTGTCATATATATGAAAAATAAAGGAAATGGGTAAAGGAGACAACGTCCTATCTCCAGGTTAAAACGACGCAAAACAAAGTATCTAGAGGTCATCGTACGGTCTTCAACACAGTGAGGAATCTCACACTATATAACGAGCCCTAAATGCCCCCCCCCCCCCCCCNAATATTAAGAAACTTAACTTTTATAAGTAGACAAGGACAAGCCAGTGACCAACATATTCCTGACTAGGGACAGGCGAAAAAATTGCGGTGGGGTTTAACTCGTTTTCATGGACCCAATCCCCCCCCCTATGTGTGGTGAATGGCTAAAAAATAAATACACAACAAGACTCACAGTAAAAATCAAACTAGAAAAAAGTCCAACTTATCAAGACGAGTACCTTTACAATGTAGTACATAAAACATGAAGACAATACACGTTGGTACTGTCCTGACAAATGCTCGCAGTTACTGACAGATAGCTAAGGACATAATTTACATTGAATATGATATCAAGCCTTCTTACATTTGAAACTTCACTGAAATACTTAAATAGATTTCGTATAACAACATCATCAATTGTAAAAGAAGAACATGATATTGTGAAATGCCAAATACTGCAGTTATGAAAAACTATTTTAATTCATTTAGGAGCTGATCCTGTCTGTATCTGTTGAGTATATATATATAGATTGTGAGCTTCTTATGACGGTGTACTTCGCTCCCATGTTCTTTGGAACTGCAAATATGCTGGACGTCTTTTTGGGGGGAATAAGTCCACCTTTTAACTAGTATGCCAACTTTTGGTCATAAATTGCTAAGAAGCTTCTGGAACCTTTTCTCATAAGATTTACTTGTCAACACCTGGGTGTGATATTCGGTAAATTTTATAACCGAAGAATACATTTTTGTCAAAGAGGATCACTAGATAAATATTTTGACCATGTTAGTTTAAGTTGGCTTTATGCTTAGGTAGGGTGTGATATTACAGCACCCAATGATACCTTAGTTTTTTGTAAGGTTCACACTGATGGCGTTCTTGTTCATTTTTGTTTATTTGTTTATTTGTTTTGAGTTTTTCATGCTCCCCAATTTCGTGCTGGATATGAATTGCCGTGATTTTGGTTTTTTTGATTTGGGAATTCCCTCTTTTATTATGTTTGCTTCGGTATTCGTTTGCCGATGTCTTCCCTTCTAGAAGCTATGTTGTATAGGATGCAAATCTACGGAATACTTTATTTCAAAGGAACTACCATGGGCCATTGTCACAGGTTTTTGCCCAAATTTCTGGGAAGATTTAAAATAACTGTTTCAAGATTTACTCTATATTAATCTATGTAACCAGGTGTTGATCATGTCGGAATAGGTTGATGTCTGACAAACACAGCGGGACTTTAGGTCTTTATTTAAACAAGTTAAGTTGCAATCGACTTTGTGGTTTCAGAGAAGGTTTCGAATATGTTTCAATAGGATCCAATGTTTAATAATGTCCCCCTGGCATCAATCTTGGATAAGATGCAGACTACCGAAAAATTTGTGTTGAAAGGGGCCATATGAAGACCAATATGCGGAAGCGCAGTTATAAATGGACTTGAAATTTCAGAGGAGATTTTTGAAACAACAGCAGTAGAATCCGAAGTAACAAAGGAAGTGATGATTACAAAAATCGAAGTCCAAAGACATGGTAAAAACCGCAACAGAGAAAATCAAGGACAAAACAAGGACGTGAGACAGCCACAATAGACGGAAATAAAAAGACGACATCAAGAACTAAGGCACTGATAGTGTGAACTCCAATGATAAACCATGAATCATTAATCCCAACGAGTTCAAATTTAGCCTTTGCGCCTATATGGCAGGTCATCTTGGAGGGCTTGCGAAACACAGTTTAAAGGGACCTTATTAAGGCTTATTGTGACTATACATGTAATTGGTATCTTGTATATTCAATTAAGGTGTATGCTCCTTTTATTTTGCCAGTTATGGTGTACTTGTTAATGTGAGGATTTCACATACAATGTATGAATACACTATCAAAATTGAACTTTTGGCTTTCTTGTTTTGTAAAAATTCAACTATTGTTTTGGCCAACCTGTATATATTGCCAACATCTTGCCAAGTTTCCTTATAATCAACTCGATGAGTGCCCTGTGATCCTTCATGTGTTGTATTGGCTATTGTCCCTATTGACGGTGTTTTTAAGAGTACTTTGTCCGATATGTTATGCTTGCTGACGACAACGCATCCATGACAAATAGGATACATGTATGTAGTATTGTTCAACATTTAGCAAGTGAATTCCGCTCAAAGCGGTGCTACGGGTCGTCTTGAACTTAGGAGGTAAGAGTGTTTGCTCTTTGTTAAAGGCCTCATGGTGACTTCAAGATGTACAAACCAAACATGTAGAACAACAATGAAAGCGTTATTCCATTTGCTTAATCTTCCTACGTTTATAGGGATTTTGGCCCACGTACATTTGCTCCATAATTTTAGCTCCAAAGAAGTAACTACATGTTTATTAAATCTTAGCTGTCAGATTTTCACCTGGTAAACCAAATAACGCATTAGATTTTTTTGCACAGGGTCAAACTTCTTATGCAAATGTAATACTTGACATACTGATTATAAGTACTGAGTTAAAATATAGCCTCTATATTCAAACGTCTTGAGATACAAGACGAAATGTAATAAGAATTTATATATAAAAAAATAAATAAAATTACAATGATCTTTAATATATTCTGGATCTCTTGCAGGTACATATCTCCAAATTGCTAATCTTTTTTTTTTTGTAAGATAACTCTGCTTCTATCATTTTTTGTTTATAATGCACAAGATGAAATATTATTGTATAGCAACATAATATTTCCCTAAGAAATCAACCAAGTGTAAGCGTGCGATAAATTTCCATATTGCACTAGTGCAAATATGACTTAATTTCATGACGTCATCGACAACCAAA
>MJUU01008612.1:16477-34300 GCA_002080025.1 Modiolus philippinarum | reverse complement strand
TATATATATATATATATATATATATATAAATAACTAGTGAGAATACACAAACCAAAACAACTTCTCAGTTTGTGTATTCTCACTAGTTATTAATTTCATTTCGTTCCATAGAGTAGAGTAGACATTTAATATGGAACTTTGGATTTTTTTTCCTCCCGTCTGCTACAGTGAGATCAATCAAACACGGGGCTAAATGGGTAGGGAGAGGAAATTTACCAGCCAATCTCCAGTCTTGTACACCCTTCCGAGGAAGTAATATTTCGGCAGCGGTTTTCCAATTTTTAGATCCGAGTTGCACTGACGAGATGTAAATTCATCGAAATGGGGCCTAATATGCAACAGTGAAATTCAAATAAAGTGTTGCGTGTCACTCAAATTGTAGTGGTCAAATTCCTCAGTGGAAAGATGTTCTCGATAATATCACATCCTAAGACTTTAACTCAGTTGGACTTTGACTTCAGACGCATATATATATATATATATATATATATATATATATTCGTTTGTAGACAAGCTAAGCTAAGCTGTTTTGCAAACAGGATGATTTTATTTTTCCAATAGTTAACTTCCATTTGAAGTTAAACAACAGTGTGTTACCCATAACTTGAAGTCGTTATTTCAAAAGTTTTACGGCCCACACCACGATCTTGCGGCCGCTATGGGATATCTTTTTCTCAGAAAATAAAAGATCTTTCACTTTTTCGATACATTATTTTTTTCTCCGCCGGATTTGATTTCATTACCAGAAATAACATATTCAACACATCGATTGTCTTCTTAGAAACAAGTAATGCTTCCTGATCTCACCAATAGTTTTTGATAAGGTCAGTGTTATTCATCTGCATGTGTGTCCATGATATATTTGTAATTTTGTATTTCTGAAGTTATGATTTTAATTGGAATATTCCTTTTTGACTGAACGTTCAGTTCTCATTTTCTTATCGTGTGCCTTTTTACATGTAAAATCATGTAAGTACATTTTACATGTAAGTATGGAAAAGAAGCATGAGGTAAAAAGAGATATACTTGTCAAACGTAAAAACTTATATCAAATCGAAAAACAACATAAATACATACATTTGTAAGAATAAAAAGACAAATATAATTTGAAATATAAGAAATGTACATGATGAATTAGTTTTACTTTTTAAATCTTGTCACAGGGTCAAGGCAAAATATCTGTAATAAGTACATACATATATTTCGAACACACATATCGTAAGAAGCAGCATACCAAACATGAAATATATAACACCTTAAAAGATAACACTCAGAAAAAAGTTCAGAACACTTTAAGATGCTTCCAACGCAAGGTCCAAGTAGAAAAAAAAAGTTAGATATCTTACGAAAAGTCTTATCACATAAAAGTCGCTTACTAAATATGAACATTATGGTTATATTTTTTCTACTGCTTTAAAGTAATTCAAATAACTAAATATCGAAGTTACTGTTAATTTAAGAAATAATTCATGGGCGCCGGTGGTTTGTTGGAGATTTTACATATGGTCGGCCATTATTTTCGCTAATATTTTACCCAGAGTGTAGCGCAGGGGAGCGAAGGGTAAAATAAACGAAAATAATGGACTACAAACCACCGGCAACCTTGAATTATTTCGATTCTAATATGTCATTTCATGATCTGAGCGGACCTATAGTGTACACGGTGACAACAGTCATTACTTCAGATTTACTGACGTTTTTGTGCACAAAACATACATACATTTTATGTATTATAACGTCGATAATTTCAGCGTAAACCTTACAATATCCAAATTTTTGCAAATGTTGAAAACTAAGGAGTATCTCCCTCATGCAAAAGCTCTGTCCTTAGCTGATTCTGGCTTTATATTTAGACCATATTGGTTATTTGTTTTCTGTCAGTTTTTACATATCTTTTGAGTTTATGGTCTTCCAAACGTTTAGATTTTATCTGCACTGAAGAAGCATAAGTTGTCGAAATGCGCATATGCAGAAATTAAATTCACAGTAACTTCGGTATTTAGTTATTTGTGACCACTTGGTCGATGCCACTGCTGGTGGACTGTTAGTCCCCGAGGGTTTTCACCAGCCCAGTAGTTTGTACTTCGGTGCTGACCCGAAAGCCGATTATATTTGAAACCTTACAATATCCGAATTTTTGCAAATGTTGAAAACTAAGAAGTATCTCCCTCATGCAAAGCTCTGTCCTTAGCTGATTCTGGCTTTATATTTAGATCATATTGGTTATTTGTTTTCTATCAGTTTTTACATATCTTTGAGTTTATGGTCTTCCAAACGTTCAGATTTTATCTGCACTGAAGAGACATAAGTTGTTGAAATGCGCATATGTAGAAATTAAGTTCACAGTAACTTCGGTATTTAGTTATTTGGAAGACCATAAACTCAAAGATGTTAAAAACTGATAGAGAACAAATAACCAATATGATCTAAATGTAAAGCCAAAAATCAGCCAAGGACAGAGCTTTGCATGACGGAGATCATCCTTAGTTTCAACAAAATCTACAAAAAAATATATATATTGTTAGAATTTAGATATTTTTAGACCAAAGCAAGGTCCAAGTAGAAAAAAAGAAAGATATCTTACGAAAAGTCTTATCGCATAAAAGTCGCTTACCAATTATGAGCATTATAGTTATAATATATAAACTGCTTTAAAGTAATTCAAATGTTTTCAACAACAAAAAAAGCAAGAGCGACATATCTCCAAATACATGTATATAGTAACTTCCAATAATTCTCGAGCATGAGAAAATAACATACCATGGTAATAAATCTATAACCATAAAATTATGACATGCAAAGTTCTAGTTTTTAAAAACTGTCCTCAGGGTAAGGTGATTATCAAAATATTTGCCCATATTCTAATCATCAGATCACTTCCATCATAACTATTATGAAGAACCTAATACATAATAATTATATTCTAGTAGACAGATTTTTATTTTCTAAAATTTCCGTTCAGTTAAAATCAAAATGTCTGCAAAGAACTACATACAGCTCTTATCATAAAGAAGTCACATGCATGTGCCAATTGTGAAACAAATAACAACTTATGAATTTGTCGCAAGAAAAAAAAAAGAAAATATTGTATATAAACGCCAGCAAGGATCGTATTAAAAATGTTCCTTGCATTTAAAAACTACATATCAAATGACTTATGTCGGGATATAGGGTTAATGCAACTGAGACAAAGTCTCTACAAATACATTACCACTAAGCAATGGAACGTTTTTATTTTTTTCTTCATCTTGCAGTCACCATGAAACTTCAACAATGAGCTAGACTCACACCTCAAGTTCAAGACGGCCCTAGCACTAGTTTGATCGAAGCTCATTGCTAGATGTTGAGCAACGCTACATCCATGTTTTATGACTCATGAATGCGGAATTATCAACAAATATACGATTAATTGGAAGGTATTCTTACAACTGATGTCATCTGTTGCCCGACAAAAAGAATTATAGAAGACTCAACATTAAACAACCACGGGGCACTCATCGAGTCAAAAATAGGAAAACTTGGCATAATAAAATCATGAAATGTGGCCACCATAATCAGGTGGTCAGAATAAAATTTCGAAATTACAAAAAAATATTAAGCCAAAATTTGAAAGTATGATAGTTCATCCATACGAGAAATTCTCTCAAGAACAAGTACACCATAACTGAAATTTATATAGAGCATATATTTCTCACACGGGGAATCTTTTTACGGACTCAACACTGCAGGAGAAACAAACTCCAGTCTAAAATAACCAATGAAAATCTATTGCCTAGCAATTACATGTTATTTTGAGTTTTTCATGTAAGTAGCCAAATTAAAAGTTTTGCCTATGCCAGGCAAATCATGATAGTTCTTCCACTCATTAATCCCGACAAGCTAGAAAAGTGACAATGGTGTTGTCTACGTATATTTGTTCCTAACAGAAGTTCCTTTAAAAGAATTATTATAAACATTGGCATAATACTACCCCCTTGGAACAATCATTATATAACGTTTAATTCGTTAGGAACAAATACTGTAACATCCATTGGAAACATATTCCTTAATATTTTGTCTATTTTGAACAAAACTTGTAATGAAACTTCTATTCCGTGACAGTGAAACGCTGTTTTTTAATGTGTTAGTTTGGCAGATTGAACTTTGAGAGAAACCAGTTCTAAGAAGACAAAAATCTGTATTAGAGAATAGCAATATGAAAATGATTCTTAGAAGTCCAAAAATATATAGTTTTTATATCGTCAATATGGTTGTGTAAGTTGATAAATAAAAGCAACGTATTGGGGTTAATGCGACCGAATAATATACCTAAATTTATAAAGTGAAATAAAACAAGAAAACAACTTACATATCAGTTCCGTTTTCCATTAAGCTTGTTGGCCATTTTCTAATAGACAATAGAAATAGAAGCACTATTTAGGTATATACACAATGTTCAATCACTCATTTGAAAATGGGGGTAATGATAAAATACAAAACAGAAAGGCCAAGAGCCCAAATCCTAAGGTCAAAAGAGAAAAAGGAGGTGCAAAACCGACGGGGAAAATGTCTGATCTGACTTTGTACAAGCTTTTGTTTAGGAAATAGTTGGTTTCACCGGTTTTATAGAGCCCCAAACCTGCACTTCCATGTCAGTAGTGTCCGGTAGCATTTCAACACCAATAGTTAATGAAAGGTCATAGAGGGAGAAAAGAATGCAAAGAAAAAAGCAGTACTTAGTAAACAATGAATCTTGAGTGACAGTTTAGACCGAAACCTCAAATTTTTCCACAAAGGACTCATGTCTATTTATGATATTTTATGATCGTATGAGAGGGGAGTGTTTAAGGTGTCTCAGTGGTATTAATCCGCCATTTTTGTCTAATAATTGTTCATTTGGGTTTCATTCATTAAGAAATTTAACAAAATACTTATTCAAAATGAAAAGAAAGTTCAAATGTATTTACAATTTATATTCTTAATCATTTTTATAACATTTTCATAACAAAAACGTGAGCTAAAACTTATGAGCTTTAAATCTGTTGCTGGATTTACAGAACACAGAAATAATTCAAGGGAGATAATTTGATGAAATATTTTAACAAAGGTATCACTAGAGAAATTAACATTTTGCAATTTTTCTCTCTCATTTCAACGGTGACCCACAATTTTTATTTTTTACATGTAAATTACATAATGATAATTAAACACGTGCAAAGTATGAAAAAATTCTATAATAGATTTTTCAAACCATTCTCTCATATGATCATTTTCCCTATCATTTCTATGTAAAATCCTGAAATTTTCAATTACAGATTTTGCGCTTAAATGCACGGTGACCCCCAAATATTATTTTACATTTTGAACATTAATACAATTATCTTTCTACACAGAAAATTAAAATTCTATAATAGGAAAATAATACCCTGCAGACACCTTAAAGCAGTTATTAAAAAGGCGGTGACAGAGATGACTATGCCAATGAGAAAGTCACTGTTACTGTTGTAGGATGGGGACTTTAAATATTACAATTTAGAGCAAAGATCTAGTGGATGATAGTTTTACTATTTATACACTACCATTTCCATTCTAAACGGTTTTTATATCGTTTTTTTTTTTATCAAATTTAAAATTGTTGCAACGATGAGCGAAAATATAATGTTTTTTTGTAAGCTTATGAATTAGACTTTTAAGGGCATTGTCCCATTTAAAAAGCAATGAAGTGTGGCATTCAGATATTCAGATTCAATAATTCGTTGTTATGCGTTACTTTGAAGAAAACAAATTGACATTATAAACTGTCCGGTAGACCGGGAAGGATGTTTTGACATGGTAGGCGTCTTCCCACCCGCTTTGTTTAAATAATAATACAAAAAAAATTCACTGTCTATTACAAATTTCTTTATGCAACATACCGGGTATCTATTTTTCTAGATTTAGTTTGAGTAAAAAAAAAAGTAAATAAAAAAAATATATAAAAATTAAATAAAAATGTTTATCCGAACTTACAGAAATATCTTATTAATTTCTAAGTGGTACTTACGGCTCTATATAATAATCGCTTTGAGACATCTGAAAGAAAACAGACAGAGTTGTATAAAGTCTATGATGTTAAATGTTTCACAGAAAGTACAATGGAATAGGACGCTGTTCATTTTATTGACAACTAAAGAAATTTTTTAGGATTAAACACTGGTTTTTATGAAATTTTCTATGTATAAACTCAGGTAGCTCACTCACAAACTGAATAAAGTCTGAGTAAGGACTTTGTTAAGTTTGAGAGTGGCCTGCCAGAGTTTATACATACATAATTTCCTAAAAATAAGTGTTTAATCCTTATAATTCCAATTTTGTACATTAAAAACTGCCTGATCCATGTTAACGACGTCTTTATTTGCTGCACTATATTTTTGCGGAGCGGATTAATGGGCAAGCGGAAATATCAAAATATATTTCCGTTTGCTATTCATGACGTTGACCAATGAAAATGAACGTTTCAATTACATTTTGAATTATTGTGGTATACTTCAAGTTTACAAGGAATTTGCAACTTCGCACTTAATTAGTTTTGTAGCTCATGCCATATCAACATTAGCCGCATAGGTAACTTAGAACCAAAATAATAATGAGTAACAATTGAAGGTATATTATCCAAGATAAAGATATAATGAAGTCTTTAGGTTTTACAGGAAGATTACGTTAACTGATTCGTCTCATAATTTATTTATTTTTCTATTATGATAATCAAATTCAAACATTTTATAGTACAATAATTAATTTTATCTCTCTTTGTATTGTTCTAATTTCTGTTTAGAGAAATTTAGATGTTCTGATTTGTACTAAGTACATGTAGGTTTCAGGTTTTTTTCTAAATTTCTGGTATGATTCGAAATAATAAATATTTTAGTGATTAGAATTCTGGATATTACTGCATTCAAGGCTGAAAATATTTTCATAATTTGAAAAGAACATTGTATCCACAAAATTAAGATACATGAAAAGTTCAGAATATAATATGTACCAAAATCTACGTAGTAAATTTTACTTAAAACGATAAATAGTTTAGTATCATTACATGTAACTTCTTCTCGATATCAACTTGAGTGACCTTTGGTTATATACAGAATTTTGAACAGTCGAAAAACATGGGGCATTCAATTCCATTTCCTTTCCACTTAAATCCTGTGGCTGTTCAGTAGTCTTTACCCAGTAAACAACTGTTTTGCATGAAAGCACAAACTAATTAAATCAACGAGATCTGTACATGTATATTGTACGGAGATTACATCTCCCAAGTCAATCGCTAGTCAAGGACCTGTTGTCGATACAGTCACTCCCTTGAAAAATCTTGGTTGCTTTCAAATAGGATACTGTAACAAATGTATGTTACCTATAATTTGAAGTCATTATGATCTTGTGGACTGCTATGGGGTATCTGTAACCCGAATGATCTTTCCTTTAAACAGCGAAAGTTTGTTTTTTCCTCCATGGGATTTCACTTTACTACCGGAATTAACATGGTGAACATGGTGAGTGTCTTATGCAGCTTATCTTATCCCTATTTTTTAGGGTTTCCGTGTTTTTCATATGTATGTGTGTCCTTTTTCCCTTCTGTGTGGTACTCATGTGATGTTTTTTCTCGGTGCTTTTGATGTTGCCATTGTCTTTGGATTATTCGTTTTAAGAGTGAAGATTCGTATCTTGCTTAATTTTCTAAACATCATTAATGTCATGCAGTAGTTAATAATTAAGATTCACTGTAAATGTGTCTAATGAGTCTTCATTAAAAGAAAAAGTGTTACATGCGACATTGATGTTTACCAAGTCACAAGTGAAAATGAAAAATATATTATCAATTTAGGAAATTACATCACAATGTTATTGTCAGTTTCGTTGTCAAGAAATCAACTGGCGCATCAAAGAAAAAAATATATAAAAATTCGCATCTAAAATATCTCTTTAGAACAACGCAATGGATAGAAATCGTTTCGGAAAAAGCTTTGCATTGTCCGGCTCTCGTGACATTATTATCGATATTCATGGCAGTTGTTAGATATACTATTTTCCCTTACGCAATACGCGAATATAAAAAAGAAAAGTTCAAATGTTACATATTGACATGTATAAGCCATGGTCCCTGATGTGTGTTTGCCAAGTTTGTTTTGGGATAAAGAGGCTGTCTAATTGTGGATGTTTTTGAAATAGTTTTGTACAATCTAAAATAGTTATGTAATTCAATACCGGCGATCTTATGATCGTTGAAAACGAATTTTTACGGAAGGGTCTAATCAAATGATCCGAAATTCCGACGACCACGGAATATTAATTGGAATTTAAATTTCAAAATCATTATGGACGCTGTTTAAGTTTACGCTAGACCGTGGGTTTAAGAGAGAGAGACGGACCAAGAACCAGATTCCTTGTTAGATTTGGCAAGATCCATTTGAGCTTTAGTATTAAGTCATGTTGGTTTATTAACAATCGACATAAATCTGCATTTGAAGATCATTAAGTCAGTAAATGCCTCTCTCCACTACATGACAAACATGGTGTTGAACCTGCAGACAAAGCTTCTTATAACATCATTTTTGTGTAAAGCACATTATTACAACTGCCTCATCAAAGAACTTGGCATTAATCACAATACACCAGGTAGTGCTACATACAAAAGAATTTCATTTGACAAAGATGAAAGCCTTTCCAATCACGGATTATTCATGCCTTCCTTGAATATCCATACCAAAAAAAAATCAAGACCTGTCATAGCTACAGTACTCTGAAAATTCAACATAGTGATTTGACTGCAAAAGCATACTAAGGGATCACAAAAGGATCACAAAAATAGTTATGATCGTTGATCACAAGTCTTCTGAGCCATGATCGTAAAAGTTGTGATCAGTGATTGCAGGTGTAGTGATAAATGATTGTAGGTGATACGATCAAACATCACAAGTTTTGGAACCAAGGATCACATGAGTTGTGATCAAGGATCACAAGCATTGCAATCAAGGATCCATTGCCAACTATTCAAGACATCACGTGACTAGACAACGGGATGACAAATTGCTACCTGTGATTCGATATATGAAAATACGTGACAGTCGAACATTTAATCCAAATATTTCCTTAAATACTGAAGTTGAAAAAAATGTGGTGTTATCCAGCGATTACCGATACATTCATCTAATATCACACCAATTTGTAACACTTTAGAATTAGTAAAACTTACTTCCTTTTTAATTTGAAAAATTGACATATTTTAATCACAAATCCCCATTATAGCCATGTTAAAGTCGTTGACTCTACCTTCAGATCTACGAATAATACTTGTAAAACTCTATATCTTCGAAAAATGTGGTGTTATGTGGTGATTCTTCATACATTGATGAACATAAAAACACTCCTGATACGGCCAATTTTATTTGAAAATTGCGATTTTTTACAACAAATCTACAAAATGGCTTGACACCGGAAATTGGGAATAGAGCGGGAATTTTGAATATTGTTTACCTAATGTAAAAAGAACATTAAGGATAAACAAAAATAAACGAAGAAATATTTCTGGAATATTTTATTTGTGTGATATAAAATGTTTGACACAAGAATTTAAAAAAAAATTCTTAGCACTGAAATATAGTATTTAAATTGACATTTTTTCGGATTTTATTTTAAACGGTATTCGTATGCAGCCAAATTAATAAATTGTTGACAAATCGCACCTAAGTATGTGTTGTTTAATGTGTTACCTATAACCTTAGATGTTGATTCAACTACATGCTAGTATATTGTGTTCCCCCTTCAGGTAATGTTTGACAGGTGTCTAATTATCTTTCAATATACAGTCTTGTACGTACAAGTAAAACAATACAGGCACGAGTATTTAATTAATGATTTAAAGTTAACACAATATTTTTTTTTTGCTGTTTCAACTTTTCATTTTCAAGGGAAATATAATATTGTTCGAATTTTATCAGAGACTCTAATTTCACTTCCCTTTTTCAAGTATATCTAATTTCAAGTATAATTTTACAAAAAAAAAGAAACATTTATTTTTTACTATATTTTTTTTCTGTCAAAAGGTTTGTGTTAATTCTTAGATATTGAATAAAATTTGGTTCAACTGAATGCATTGCATTAGAAACATTTAAATACATTTGTATATTAAAAAATTAAGAAAAAAGTTATTCTGAATATACATTTCACAAAATAAATATTGGATGGATAGTTGTTTCATGATACCAGGAAATAAATACCCTGGTTTAATTCACTATTTTTATATTTAATATCCAGACTATCTCTAGTAATACATTACGTCACGTGACTCCAGAGTGACTCCACGTGACGTTCCTAATTATGACACAAATAGTTGTCAATGGCAAGAATTGCAAGTGTTGTAATATCTATGGCTTTTTGCAAGTGTAGTTTATAAAATATATAATTTTACAATGCAAATTATATTCCCCACCACGTTTTCTTTATGTCAAAAGTAATCGGGAGTTGCATTGAATGTGTATTACCCATGTTCGTACGTAAAGCTATATTTACTGTTATGTCCAGTTAAAAATAAAATCGTTCTTATTAATGAATTCATTAGAAATATAATTGGTTTAATAATGAATTTATCTTTATTGTATTCATTACTGTCAGAGACATATAAAACCAATTAAGCATATGTCTCTGTTACTGTTCAAACAATTTTTTCTTAGTATTATTACTTTTGGGTAAATTCTAGATATAGCGGAGCCGCTGCGTTGTGTTTAATCGAAATTGGTATCAGTATAAGACAGAATGTCTTAATTTTACAAAACAATTACGAAGTTTACAATATCGCTATATATACCTTGTATTTAGGTACAACATATATAATGTACCTGGTGTTACTGCTTTAATGTACAGACAACGTCAAAGATTTTTTACCTGAGCAGTGCGACACCTCATTAAATAAAGAAAATGTGGTCCTAAATTTTCACCCATTCATTATTTTCACTGAAACTTTATATTTAATGTACCATTCATAATTGTTTTTGTTTTCGATTGTCAGATTTAATCGCCTTGTTGCGTATAAGTCAATATTTAGCGATTAACCTAACTAATTTAATTTCACTTCTGTTATAATCCTTCAATAACGAGAAGTAAACATATTAACAGTTAATAAAAATAAATCTGTTTCTTAATGCAAGGACTGCTCAATGGAATTAATTATTAATCAATTTTTATCTAATAAAGTACAATGCTGTTATGATCAAAGCTTTGCGATAAAGGATCACTACTTCTTCTTCTTCTTGTATCTAGATAGCCTGGTCAAACCTGTCCCTACCTGCGCGGTAGTCAGCATGGGTCGGGATCCCAGGCTAGCAGTTGTCTTGTATGTAGAATCCTCCAGTTGATTGGAGCACAATTTTCAATCAAGTTGATTGAAAATTTAAAATGTTCACATAAAAGTTATAATAAAATCTGCTAAAATCTAAAATATATACAGAGGATTTGAGCAATTTCCCACACCTGACCAGCCGGTGAGCAAACCACCGAAAAAGCAATTAAAACCCCCCTTTTCTCAAAACATCTGGATCAAGGGCGATAACACCACAAACGCTACCACTAGATGGCGCTTCCCTGACCTTAATATTTTTTTTCAATTCACCATCTCGTTGAGATACACAAATATATTCATAAAATTAAATGAATGTACCTTATATAATAACATATAGATATAATAAACATTTCTCCACATGACTTAAGAGTTTTGATAACAATTCTTGCAAGTAAACCCCTGAAATCTGTGTTTGAAATCAGGTCGACAAAATGTAAACAAACCACGCGCGACTCAATGTTTACCTTTATTGGGCCTCAATTCAATTGACACAAACATAGTTCTACGTCACAAAACTATAAATAAACCGGTGTTATAGGAAAATTAACGTATATTCTTTGGGTAAAATCCGGGGTTTCCCATCATTCGCAGTATTTACATCAGAATCATCTAAGAATTGAGGGGTTCTAAAGAGACGTGAACCGTAGAATCCAATGTTTTGGGGTATGTTTTCGTTCTATCAAGGCTTAAGTTTCGATTTGCATGCATTATTCAACATGTAATCTTCGAAGAGTGTAAGAAGAAGTAAGAAAATAATCGGAATCAACGACCTTGTCACACTTTTGTGTAGCACGTGGTGTAAATTTCTGACAATACACAACAAAGGTGGATTTACATCAGCGTTTCAAAACGATATACGTTTGTTTTTGAACATCGACATTTCTAACTCTGCTAATTAAAGTACTCCCTTTCCTTATATTTCTTCCACTATCAGGTCTCGGCAATATATGGAAAAAAAAGGGGGGGCTTTCCAAAGCTAAACAATCAAATGGAACTGTCTCAATATGCCTGAAATGTAAACATCATCATGTTGTTAAAAGAAGAGCTGTTTAAACCTCACCACACATCTGTATTTTGATAAAGTCTTTAAATTATTTCTTTTGATGCTTCTTTTATTTTTATAACATTTTTTTTTGTTTTGTTTTAATAATATTGTTTTGTTTTTGTATCTATTTGTTTGTTTGTTTTTGTCATATTAGATGCCATTTTATTATGACATTGGAGGATGTAACTTTAACCCACGCTTTAACCCTGATTAACATTCCCAACATATTAAGAATAAACAGTTAATTTTGAGCTTTTTTTAGTTTAAGGCACATGGATTACATATATTATTTGTTATTTCAGAGATCTATATTATGGGACATTAGTGGGATATGTATTATTTATGAAACGCACAAAATTATGATATTTTTATAAGAAGCTAATGAATGATTTTTGTCTATTTTGAGAATTTTAAGGGATAAAATTGTTTTGTTTTGAATATCTTTGGGGATATGTGTAGATATGATTGAAGGATACAGGATATTGATGTGGATTATTTTTATGTTATTAAAGGTCAAAAATATCAATAACCCAGAACAAAAAAAATCTTGAAAAGGAAATATAAATTATTTCAATTTCTGTTGTACACACATGTAAGCCAAGTTAAGTTTTTTCTTCAACTCTTGTGGTGCATTGATATTCTATATACATATGTATTAACCAAAGATGGATTCATAAGAGGAAGTGCATTACAATTTTAAGAGACTTTAGTATTCATTGTCTACATGTATATATAATGCATTTCTTATCTTTTTCATAGTACCTATTACTAATAAAAAGAAGAAAATTTAGCTTATCTCACAGAATCAAAAATTGCCCTTTACAAGCTTGTTTCAGTTTTGTTGCAGGTTGTTTGATGACATTTTCATTTGATTTTGGTTGTTATTCCTCCATCATGTATCTTAAACATGGTCGGCTTAACTAATATTCCATATTCCAATTATGTATATTAAATTCTGTGGCAATGTCCATAAATCTAATTTCAACATAACCTTTTTAATTAATATATTTACCAGTATGTAGACTTACCCTTTTCACTCCTTAGGGTGTCATGTCAGATTCTTTCTCATAGTTGTATGCACATGTATGTATCTGTTATAGGGATTATGATACTCCAATGTCATGTGGGTATGCTATACTTTCTTGTACTTTATTTATAATATTACTATTTCAGAAGACAACATTCATCAGATACTCTCTACGTACTCTTTATGTGCTACGTTTTATTTATTGTAGCACTATTTAGTTTCTGGACAGATCTGATCAACTTCAGCAAATGTTTAATTACAATGACAATTTTTGTTCTGATATTTGCATGTTCAAGAACTCTCCAAATGAGAGAGCTCTATAAAAATACTGAGTACAACATTTTGATAACATCAAACAGTTTGCAGGATTTATTGAGTTATTTCAGGTATGTTTTTAAATATTTGACAAACAAATGTTGAGTTCATCACCCAGAATCACTCCCAAAGATTAAAATATAGTATATTAGATGTGTGTAAATAAAATCTTGGACTAATAAAAAGTGGAATTACTAAAAATCCGATTTGAATGTGGATATTTCATGTTCACTCAGAATTTTCATTCACTCTGATGTCTTCCCCTCCCCCTTTTCCCAACAGTTGTGTTTTACTAGTTAAAATATTTTCTGTTGTTAATTATAATGAGATACATGCTTCAAATAAATATTTAGATAAAATTTTGTACAATATACGTTCCAACAAACTTCAGGAATCTAAGTTGTTCTCGACGATATGTTGACAAGTAGATTTACCTCCCTTTGTAACAAACACGACCAAAGAATCCAATTGACACAATCCACGTACAACAAATGATTTGTAAAAATTTTAATAAAAAAGCTAATAAATATAATGAAGAATGGTCAAGTTCACGGAATTCCCATCATTCGACATATTAAAAAATATATTTCTAATTTTTGTTCGGCGTGTTTACAATTACCCTTAGAGGTGACGACCGTTTGCGTTAAATATTTACCGATTCTTACAATTTTGTCACTCTCAAAGTTATCGTTTTGTTGACATCTGAAGAATATGAATGTTCCGATTTTCAACAAGTATTTCACTAGAAATCGTCGTATTTTTACAAATTCCATTCGTGGTCGTTGTTGACAAAAATGCACCATTTTCGTATCAGAAAGTCACGTGACAATGTTTTGAGAATCGACGCCATTATTGACTTTGCTCATATCCGTCTACAGGCTCCACTACGCGCGTCGCCTGTGGGCTCCGTTTTGACCGTCGGATCTACGATTGGCGCCCTCGGGTGTTCTGGTAATGTACTGTTGTTGCTTTATTATAATAGTATAATAATTAAACAAAATATTATATCCAATCCCATATCCACCTATAAATACTGCCGTCTGGTAAGGGGATGGCGAGGGAATCGTATTCCCTCGCCAACCCAATACACAGAAACTACCATGGCACCCCATACTAAACAGGATATAATATTCACAAAAAGTGGGAATATTAGGATATTGTGCAGGGAACCGTAATGAAAAGGGGACCAGATTTCGATATCCAAAATAAATATTATTTCATATCAACTTAATATGATCATAATCATAATCATCAAGCGAATTTGTCAGTACAGATTAAGTATATCCTTTTAACCATTCAATAAAGTTTTTCGAACACAGTAGAAGTGATACAGTATTAGAATCACCTAAAACACAACCATCCTAGAATTAGCACATTTCAATAACACATTTTATACCCTGAAAGTTTGTAAACTCGCCATACAGTTTGCCCAGAAATAAAGTTTGCTATTAGCACTAAAATATGGAATTAAATAACTAACAATTTGTACAAGGGCGCAATTACTTTTATAGTAAGTCGCCTACAAAACCAAGCGAAGAAGAAGACTTTGCTCACCGGCTGTGACCATTTATTTACATGAGTTAATTGAAAATGTTCTACCACAGTGTAAATTAAAACAGAACTTCCTTGTAATAGTTTCAATTGACTCTAGAAAAGCTTTATCAGCTTGTAAAAATTTTTTCTGTACCAGATACGATGCATCCTAAATGAGACAAGTTAAGAAAATAGGTTCAGATTGTAGAGGTTCCCAAAAATTTTGACTAAAGCTGTTAACTAAAACAGATTTTTAGTCATTTAAACATTGGGTTCTATACTGAAGAAGAGAGTTACATTTCAAGAGAAAATGGACAATATCTTCATTTTCTAAACGGCACAACGGACAAGTTGGTTCGACATATGCAACAATTTCAGTCATACTTAGGATCGATAGCTCTTACTCGAAAATCTAGTTGCCGAAGGAATGTAATAAAATGAATTTACAATTTTCATAATTTCTGTTACAATTTTATACTAAGAAAGCGTTGCAATTGATATATAATTTAAAAATGAGTTACAATTAAGAAAAATAAAAAAAAATAGAGAAAACGTAAAGTAAAATAAATTATTTAATTTGTGGAGCTGAGTTTTCTGTTGCAAATATTTGAATACCACTCCGAACCTGTCAATTGTACACCTGTATTGTTCCTCCTGTACACGCACCAGGTGACAAAGGTGAGACAACAGGTGTGTACATTACATAAAAGTTACCTTTTTCATCCAGACACAGGGTAATAAAGCAATTAACACAAAGACATATACAATATACATCCTTGATTAAGAAATGAAGTTTTGACAAATAAACAAATAAATTTCGTAACAAATTTTGAATTTGTTCATGGACCATATTCCGATTATTGAAATTGCATCGAGGATAGGTATTCAAATGATTGTAAATTATGAAAAAATATATATATACAATGAAAAATTCAAAATGGGATGCAGGCATTTTTTAAAGTAAGTTCAAAAGTGTTTTATTTTAATTATTTTTTTTGCCTATTTAAATATTAATTAATCTTTAAAAAATAATCTATATCAACTTTATTAACTACAAAATTTTTAAAAAATACCATTTTCTTCATCTTGTACCTGTTTGATCGTCCGCCATTTTGGATAATATTGATGAAAAATTGATGAATTTCAAACTTCCAGGGACGAGACTAAACTAAAAATTAAACTGTTTTAAACACGATATTTTGATATTTTCATATGTCAGCTACTTGCAGGAATATGCAAAACGAAAAATTTTATGCTGTGAAATGAGAAATTATCACTTTAACCGTGTAGGGGTTGAGGCATTTTATATCGACAAAACAGAAGAATGATAGTAAAAAATACTGATTTTTCAAAAGTCCAGGGACGTAATTTCCCATTAATTTAAACTGTCAGGACTGATTCTTATTGTTAAATAAACTATCATAGATGATGAGGGAATATGCAAAATGAGTTTAAATTGTGTAATTTAGAAGATATTGCAGATTTAGTAGAACCTCCCATAGCTTTCTATGTTAAAATTTCAGTGTATCGATGGCCGGATGTTGCGTCACTAAAATTACGTGATGTCGGCAATTGGGTGTCTTCCCATTTATCCAACTTTTTAAAAATCACTATTCCCAGTTATCCAACTTTTTATTTAATTGCCTAGGGATATGTTTATTTAGTACTTGATAATAATGAGTCAGGAAATTAATTAACAAAAAAATTGTTCCATGGATAAAATTCATGTCAATTTAAAAATCACAATTTGATAAAAAGAAGTAAAAACGTTTTGAAAATTAAAAACTTTTTTAAAATATGACCATTAAATATAGTTTTTTTTTTATGGAAAAGGAAAAATTATGTAAATATTACTTTAAAATCAAAAAGAAAAAAAAATAAATGACACAATTACAGTTCCAAAAGCACCCAAACCTATTAATTTGTGAATTTTATGTCTGTGTTTTCTGATTATTCAACGACTACTCAATAACCATCCAAAGCCATTTGCTTTGCATATAAGAAAATGCACTCAGGCCGCATATCATATTCAGTCTAACTATGGCAAATGCATTGCTTTTTTCTTTAATATATAATAATAATAACTTTATTGCATAATTATACCCTTAAGGGTTAAAGCAATACAAAAACAAACACATAATGCACAAGCACAAGTAGATTATATTCAACACACTTGGGGAATTACACAGGCTCTGGTCTCCGGACTCCAACCTTTTAAACGTTGGACTCATGGCTACAGGCTCCAACACCAAGACACTAGGCTCCAACATTAGGACTCTGGACTCCAACACTCATGAGAGCTTCGGGCTCTAACATACATAGGCTCCGAGCCTGTGTTATCACCCACAACATGCCTTTGAATGGATCTTCCTCGATGAAGATCAAAATCTCCCCTTACTGCTTTTTCTCCACAAACCTTCCTCATAGACAAAATAGGGTCATTTTTTAACAGTATTCCCAAATTATTTTGCTTTCTAAGCAAATTATAAAATATGATGCATAATTTTAAAATCATGGTAGAATTTTGATTTTAGAAATTGATCTAACAGCTAA
>MJUU01008612.1:0-16435 GCA_002080025.1 Modiolus philippinarum | reverse complement strand
TACCAAAGGTTAACAGGTATGAATATTTCTTTGTTTTTTTTTGAAATCTAAAATTCAAAATTCTGTAACTGAATATTATAAAAACCTGGTAAGTGATAAAATTGCTAAATTAAATAAACAAAATAAAAATTTTCTGTATAAAACCCTGAAAATAAATAATGAAAAAACAGATTATTTATCTCATCCCAATAAGGAAAACAGAAAACTTATAACAGAATTTAGAGTTAGTGGCCATGAGTTGTTAATAGAAACTGGTAGATACTATAAGATACCCAGGGAGGAAAGACTATGTAAAACATTTAAAGTCTTGGACAAGGAGGAACATTTCTTCTTTAATTGTGCAATTAATCAATCTTGTAGAAAGCAACTTTTAGAATATTATATGAAAACTCAGCTAAATTTTAATTCCCTGAATCAGTTAAAAAAGTTGACTATTATACTAAATCCGTCAACCTCTGAACAAATTAAAACAGTCGTTTCTTTTTTACAACAGTCATTAGAACTGAGGAGAGGAGACAAATAACTGTTTTATATTGTAAACATTAATTCTTTTATGTTTTGTTCTTATAAATGTGATGTACTACAACCCAAATGGGTTATAAGTATTTGAATAAAGAAATAAAGAATTAAATTATTTTTATAAATATTTAGTATCAAATAACCATAAAGGCAAAGCTACTACAAAAGAAAAAAAAAATCAACAAAAATGAAGAAATAAATACAAAAAAAAATAAAAAACCAAAACAGGAAGTCTCTGAAAATTTGCTCTATGTGAAACTAGTGCTGTTTTGATAAGTAAATGAAAGCTGTGTTATAGGATAATCTAAGTTGTGATAATTTGTGTCCAATCCCTTTTGTAAAATTATTTACAAATAAACTACGTTTAAACTAAACTAATTGATATCTATGTTGGAACCATGCTTGAAGAACAACAATAAAAGCGTTGTTCCATTGCTTGTTTTTTCCACGTATTTGTGGAGATTTTGTCTCATTTGCTCTTCATTGCTTATTTATTTGAGCACAAATACATGAAAAAACAAACAAATATGAGTTTGTATTTTTGTAAAATTTAGTATAAGATAACAATTACACATATAAAAAGGCAATGCTATTCCATAACAAAATATATGTAAAGAAGAAAACAAACAAAAGCAAAACAAGAAGGACAAATATTAAAATGACTAATAAAAAAATCAAAGGACTCAAGCAAAATATAATATAGGATTTTTTTGACCAGGACTTAATTTTCTAGCATATTTTTTGTCCAACACTTGACCCAAGTTCTAATTAGTGTTTGTTGTTTTAGTAATGTTACCTTTTCCCACTTATCCAACTAAATTTTTTACCTGTAATGTATATTTTATTAAAAAGTTGGATAAATGGGAATGAACCGGCAATTGTTGCATATGGCATCACTACCATTGAATTTTTGTAAATCTGTCTGTAAAATATATGTACCGATAAGCATTCTACACTTGACAGAAGCCCTTTTAATATCTTTTCTTTTCATAATAACTCTTGTCCACTTGTCCATATTCCATGGGGAGTTCCAATTTTAAGCTCACTGAAATTGCAGTAGGTTAATGAACTGTTTAAAGAGCAGTCATCTATCAACTGTTTAGACCAATAATTATCAACTGCTTTCTTACTTGAGTTTACCACATTAGTTTTGCTGGAATTTGTTCCATCAAAAGTTCTAAATTTGGAAGGTTATATTGCTGGAGAATATTCTGTATATAAATAAACCAATTTTTCGAATTTTCTAGTTTGGTATACATTTGACGGACCATAACACTTTTGAGAGTTAAATTTTGACTTCTTAAAATACAACCTAGCAGAGATAATTGACGCAAATGGAGCTCAGCGATAATTGGTCTACTTCCTACATGTTGAGCTTATCGCGACATCAGCTGGTCACGTGACCAAATAGGTCACCATTACATTGTCGTTTATCGTAAAAGGAAAATGCACAGTACTGTACAATAAATCTAAGATATCTTTTTTCTTGAATTCGTTTTTAAAAATGTTCCAATCGAATATTGTTCTTTATTAAATTATCTTTCTAAAGATATAAATTGTTTTAGAATCGGAAAATGTTTGGTTACTTCAAAATTTATTTGAAATTTCGCTATGTAAAGTTAATTTCTTTGTAAATATACTAAATTTCGTGTTGGGTGGTGTAGGAAATTGCATTATATTTTGAAAATACAATTACCTTTTAAAAATGTTCCAATCAAATTGGAAAGTTAAGAAAATTATCTACAAGAAGATATAATTTTTATAATTTAAAGAGGTGATTCTTTTACTTCAAAATTGATTTGAAAATTGCCAAAATTTCAAAAATTGACGATGACCGGAAGTTAACTATCATTGTTTACATTAGCCAGTGATCTTATTTTAAATATATATCGTTTCATTTCAAGTTTTCCTATTAACCTGAAGTCAGAAATTATAATGCAATATCTATTCACAGACTTTTTTGCATTCAGTTTTATTTTTTAGGGGGGGTGAATTATAAGAAAACTGTATAAAGTAAAGGCTGGTCTGTATTTAATTCAGAAAAAAAAAATCAAAATAAGTGCATAAAACTTTGCATCCACTTGGTCAGCAACCCTTTGATTTTCTTGAAGTGCTATATTCAAAGTTTGTTTCTGCACAAAATTAAAACAAATCAAAGTAACTCGATTTGGGACCATACAATATATAACAGTCACTTTATGACCTTATTGATTTGCCACATCATCAGTGATGTTTTATGACCTTGTTAATTTGACACACACCCGTATTGTTGATTGCCCCAATAAACAATTTTACCTGTAAACACGTGTGGTACTTGTGGCTTAATTAGTCAATGATTGACCATATTTTTGCAAGTGTTTTTGGTGTTTACAAATTTGTGTGTTAGTATATAACTTTTGATGTTTAGGGATGTTTTTAAAAAGTCTTGTGATAATTATAAAGCTTTTTTAACAGGTATTTATTTCATAAATTATATATTTATTTTGAAAAAAAAGTTTAAAAATATAAAGATGACTTTATAAACCATTATAAGCACGTATCGTTTACTCCTTTAACACTACACGGGTACCAGTACAAATACCTTTAACCAGTTTATACTTGATTGACAGAGTTACATTTCCTGATAAAGTTCGTAATAGCTTGGTATGTTAATAGATGAGTTATACTCTTGGCTGATCTGGGTGGTAAAGCCTGAATTGATCTCAACATTTTAATATGGAAGTTTTCCAACAAATTCAAGTCACACTGTCTTGGAACAAATACTTCTAAGCCATATAACAGACGAGGAAGCACATACGTTTTGTACATAGATAAGCACTGTGTTGGAGGGAGCCCATTTGTACCATGGAGACCTGTACCCATCTAGCTATATAGTGTTTTTCTTGCACAGGAGATACGCTCTGTTACATTACATGACAACTCGTTTTTAGCTGCTCGTATAATACTAAGATGAGTTCCTTTATCGCTGATTAAAATATCATTCGGACCAAGTTTCAATTTCATTTCAATTATAGAGCTCCTTGTTTACTATGACATTCTTGCGATCAAGGATTGCAAGATCTTGTAATCAAGGATAATAATCATGCGATGAAGGATTGCATAGTTTATGATCATTAATCATGTATACAGTCCCTGGATCAGTCAACATTCCATTTTGAATGATCGTTGACTGGTGAGTGATCGCTGAATCCTGACTTTTGACGGCTGACGGATAGTAAAATTAACTGATGACTGATGAATGATACGACTCTTTACTCTTGAATTATGACGGATGACGAATAGAAAGAAAATTAATTAAATATGCACGGATGATCGGTGACGGATGACTAGTGACGTATTTCTATTGACTGATACAGGTAAATTAAAAAATTATCGGCGAAACGAATCTCACAGAGCGTTGATTTATAGTTCCTAATAAACAGATCGAAAGTCATTATCAATACATAAATCTGACAGTTCTACGTAATTCAAAAGACATGCCGAATGTAGTTTAGTGTTTGTGTTGACATTTTAGAATCAAAATTCTACTCACCTTTTCCGAAAAATTCATAAAAAAATTACATCACAATGGTTCAAATCATTTTTTTTTTTCAAACAGAACAATGTGAAAATTTTTGGAGCACGCCACCACCAGAGGGTATTTACAGTGATTATTGTGATATTTCACACTCAATACTCCACTTATTAGATATTATTTTACCATAAATTCATAAAAGATTAATATCGCAAACAGTTATACTTATAATATGGATGTTATTGGAATAAACCAATGTCATATGATTTTTTTTCAGAGATTGTTTTGATATTTTATACTCAAATATCTTCTAATTTAATATTATTTTGGCAAAAATTTTATAAAAAGTTTGTGTCGCAAACATTCAAATCATTTCTAAACACTTCAAATATGGAAATTATTGGAATAAATCACTTCTAGGTTGTATTTTTGGAGACTGTATTCTCATTTCACATTCAAAATTATATTCAACAGATATTATTTTGGCAAAAATTAACAAAAAGTTAACATCGCAAACAATGAAACAATTTCAAAACACTTCAAATGTGGAAATTATTCGAATGAATCACTTCTAGATGGTATTTTTGGAGATTGTATTCACATTTCACATTCAAAATTCTATTAATAAGATACATGTACTTCTTTGATCAATTATCACAAGAAAAAATAAAACAATCACTGATTGCAAAAGGATCACTTAGGGATCACAAAATCTGCCAACTTTAATTTTCAGAGTTCTGTATACATATGTATTGGATACCAAAATTACAAAAAAATCCATTATAAGGAAAGATACATCTTCATCTTGCTCAACTACTGAATTGTCTTTTGAACTTTATGAAAGTAAGATTTCGTCTGCAGTCAAAGACGGCATCAAGCATACTGTGAAACTATTGATGCCCTAAGTGACATAAATCCCATGTGGATACTTAAAAATTCGAAGGCTTTATTAGAAAATCTTAAATTCCAGTCACTTTCTCAAACACCTTCTTTCAAAACATTTAATTTTTCCATACTGTATACCATGAAAAACTATAACCACGAATCAAACGTATCATTCAAACAGCTTTATCTTATTCCATTATGTTATTTGATGTTATTAATCTATATTTTTCTTTTTAAACCAATTTTAAGGAAAATAATGATATTATAAAAAACAGGTCTGCCGTATGCTTGAATTTCTAATTGATAATATATTTGTCACATTTGGAGATAATATTTATCAACAGCAAGTTGGCATACCAATGGGTGCTACATAATGTAATTGTGCTCTTCTACTCGCAGATTTGTTTTTATATTCTCACGAGACTGGATTCCCTCAGAAACCTGTTAAAGATCCTTATATAAAAGATGCTAGATACTTCATCCTCATATAGATACATTGATGATGTTCTTTCCATCAATAGTGGATCCATTTAATATATCCACAAGAATTAGAGTTAAAGGAAACAACAAAAACCACTAAACTACACCTTTTTGGAGTTACATCTCGACATTGAAACAAATTGTCATCTCAGTACTAGAATTTACGACAAAGGGACAATTTTATTTTCAAAATTTCAAAAATTTGAAGTTTCGGTCAGAACTCTGATTCAAGAATCTTTTTTTACTTAGTACTGGGATGATCTTTTTTCTGTCTGTCTACCACCTTTCAAAATCAATTGCTGTTGAGTTCCTACCGGACACTACGGCAATGGAGGGGGAGGTTTGGCGCGCCATAAAACGGGTTTAACCAAGAATTTCTTCTGAAATGTCTATACCAAGTCAGGACCATTTCGGTCGAAAATTTTTGTGGTGGTTTTCAATCGATTTATTGTGCTGCTTAGGCAGCATTATACTGTTGCATCGTCTCCAAACGAAATAAACAACCAGATGTACCTAACATATACGCATAACACAGTTCATGTCTGGGTGTCAAGAATTAAATATAGCGAGAGACTGCTGCACACATTCTAGTTATTTTATTTAAAAATGCTCAAATGGAAAGTATGTGTAGTTCAAAGAAAAATACAGCGTGAAAATGTAGCTTTATTTGACCCTCGCCATTCGCGATTCGGTTCATTTATGAAAAATTCCCGCGATGTGCTGTAATAAGTTTTCATGATTGGAAACATAGTAAATGTTTCGAGACGTAGTAAATGACTAAATACCGAAGTAAATGCTTCTATCGCTGTGGACTCTTTGCTTCTTTCACTGTGTTCTCTTATAGCAATATGTCTTGAAGTTTTTAATGCTTAATTTTTACTTCTATTTTAAAAAGGTTCGAAATCAAGTTTGATTTCTTTACGACGGGTGTGCGTGCATGTGTATAAACGGCACCTAAATATGTCAACTCCACAAACTTCTATATTTGGAAATAAACAAAATTCGGAACTGTCGAGGGTTTGCCATACAGCAACATTGAGTTCAAATACCAGCAAAGTGACGTAATCAAGGAACTCTGAGATATATTCCTTATCCTACATAAAGTCCAGAGAGTTCCGACGTTTACTTTCGTTTCATGGTCAGTGAAGTTGACAATTTAGTGAATTTCTCCACAAAAAGGATTGCTCCCAATTAAACGGAATGTAATCGGATGGGCTAATGATATACTTTGAAAAGATGAACATCTTTGGAAGTGAGCTAGACCAAGTTTTAAATATTTTTTTAGGAGATAAGAAAATAAATAGGGATTGAAGCGAGCAGGTGTGGAACTAATGTCCGCCCCACCGCGAGGAAATGTCTGAAAGAATAATTCAGGATTTTATTTGCTACAACGGGGGAACTGGTTGCTTGCTGATTTTTCATCACTTTCAGCGATTTCCTCTTTTGTTGCGAATCGTTTCGCAGCGACCATGATCACGGAAAAATTATTGCAGTTGATGTACATTGTCATGAGAGGGTAGGAATTGGTATACCCTTCTGACGGTTAACGGTAAAAAAAATACGCCAAATGACGTTAACGGTAATTTTTTTATTCCTTCACGGTAAATTTGCTAGATATTTCTACAAAAAATATGTTTTGACGAATGACGATAATTTTTTCTCCAAATGACGATAACGGTACGAAATTCATTTATCTTTTTGTCTTGTCTCATGGACTATGGCCCTTGACTTATTTGTTCGCTATTTTTGTTAGTGGTCCCATTTTTTTTAATGAGTCCTCTTTTTATCCTCAAACTGTAAATGTCTGGATCATCTTAACAACGGCAGGAGAATACCGAAGATTACACAAATCAAAGTCCAGAGACAAGGCAAAAGCAAGAACACCAAAAGACGGAAGACCAAAGACACCACATGCCCACAAAACACACGAACATTACATATACAACACAAAAAACTAAAGCACTAACAGTGTGAACTTTCAATAAACAAGAGTGACATCAGGTGCTCCGGAAGGGTAAGCATGTCCTGCTCTGTGCACAACAACGACAACTCGCTCAGGCAAAAAAAAGAAGACAATTGCCGACATTAAAACGATTAAACAGATATTGAATATTTCTGTGATTTGTCAATGATATGCTACAAGGTTAGAGACTTCATATTGTTATCTTCTTATTTGTGGAATAATGTATATTTTTTGCTCAAAATGATCCACTTGTTGTTATTTTAGAAGAAGTGATTATTGTCCAATATATGGTCTCATATTTTCCATGACAAAAATTTATATCCACAAAAGAGGTGGCTATCTATATATATATAGTCCATTAAAATCAAAGTGAAGTATGAATGAAGGAAAAATGGAAAAAAGAGTAAAAACTTACATTTAGTTAGCCATTAACTGTTTTGATATATTGAACACCTGTTACAAATTGTATGCTGTGTATTTAAATCAACATAATCAATACTTATACTTTACTTGAAGTGAAAAATGCATTAATCGATTATGCGTTAGTAATATAATAAGCTGAGTACTAAAGAAGCGATTAATGGGCTTTTTTATTTTCTATTTGATTTTTTTTTATTTGTATGTATGGCTTTAAATTTTGCTTTCAGTTGACCTAGCCCAAAAGAATATTGGATTTAGTGTTATCATTTGGCGGCCGCGTCGTCACTAACTTTTTTTCAAAAATATGTTCTCCTTTGAAACTACTTGGTCAATATTAATCAAACTTGGCCTGAATCATCACTATTTGCTATTTGTTAAGTGCAAAGACAAAACTACATGACCGCTACTGAAAGAATTTCTATTGTCGTTGTTGTTTTTGTTTTTATGCAAACAACTCAATAACCTTGGTAAAGATTATAATAAATTCTGCCCAACCTGCAATTTTCAAGAAAGTCCATCTGGGATTTGTCTATTATAGATTTTTGTTACATTTCGTCCAGTATATACTGAGAATGATAAAAGAAAAAGATGCAATTTAGATAACAAAAATATTCAGCATAAAAATTACATGTACATGTACCTCGTATCTTGAAGTTTTGAAATAAAAAATGATGTCTCATTTCGGAGATGTTATTCAGTTTTCGTTACATTTTCATATATTTTGACTGATATTTCAGACAGAGGTTTAGTTTGAATTATTTTAAGAATGATCAGCTAATAAAGGAGTACAATTCCTACATATACCCGGCAGGTTCATATTTCATCCAAGATAGCCACCACTGGGGAATATAGTTTAATATTGGACCCAGTGGGAAAATCCAATATTTGTTCATTCTTGAAATCCGTTTCATGCATCAAAATGATATTAACTTGGTCTGTTAGATGGAAATATTAAAAACAATATATGATTTTAATACCGATCTTTAATCCTAGATGTCATCACTGCAGCGCTTCATTTATCTTAATGCTTTAATTACAAATTCTTATAAAAAATGCCATACATCGAGTAGATATCAAATTGGCATGGTAAGATGATGGTCATCAAACAAATTAATGATTTTATGCCGACCATAAATCCAAGATGGCTGACAGTGTAGATCTTAGTTTGTAAATTATTGTAAATTGCTAATTCATGCATCAGGTTGATATAACCTAGGCATTGCTACATTACGGTTATCAAAGAAATGTGCTTTATTGTAATGGGGGGTAATAACAAAATTACCAAACAGACGCGTCAAGAGCCGAAATCCATGAGAAAAAAGACAAATCACGTAGAAAGCTCTTCTTTCACATGTAAACAAACATATTCTTTAAATCCAATAGAACATAAATTAAACGCGTATTGTACAATATCAAACCATCTGTAATGTATTCCTTGCATATTTTATTAACTATTTGTACCACAATGTCCCCAGCGAAGCTTTTGTTCAAACTGGTCTCCATCTTAAGTAGAGGCCACTTTGTCTGCGTGAGTGAACACATTGTTTTGAAAAACTTATGCCCAAATTTGTTGTCCCTTAAAAATTCCGTCATATTTGTAACAAGAACTCGCAACCCGGTGCAACTTTAGGGATTGTTTGCCAACCACCTTGCTAACTACGCCGCGTCCATGTGTATACTTTTAGATTAAAAAACATATTTATCTTTACAAATCTAATTATCAAAACTTGTATACCTCAATAGAAGTTGCCTATCATGCCATTTAACCAAACGGTTTGTTATCTCCAACCAACTTTTATACCGATTGCGCTATGGAGTGTCCAGAATTGTCTTAAGCGGTATTTTTGTCTTCAGTGGTAACCATATAATTTGGACATGTCCACGGTGTTCTCGATGGGGTATAGGTAGTATATGATGGATATGGGAAAAAAAAAACACTTTACACTTGTACACATCAAATCAGTTGGACAGATGGGCACTATGGACAGAATGGACACTATACTTAAAATCATATATGCATGTGGTTATGCATTGTCTTTTAATTAGTGGGATTTTACATGTATCTTTAGTGGTAACCAAATAAATATTCCACTTAAAAAGATTAAGTGGTACATTCCACTTAAGTGCCAATGGTGGGTTCGTCTGTATCTACAGTTAATGAAAAATAATACAAAATAGAATTTTAAAAGTCGCATTAGATAAGAATAAAATAGTTTTTATTGTGGTACAAATTAGATACCCTTCATTTGAAACAAAAGAAGTGGCCGGTATTGAATCTGGAAGACATCTGTTTTCTCAGAAGCGCACAGGTGAAGGCCGAGAGGGCGTATTTAATACATATTTTGTGCACAATATACACTTCAAATAAATGAATCACCCACATCAAATAATGACAATAATTGAAATTTCCAACTGAAGACACGGTACTTAAATCGACGTTGCCGTTACATAGCAATTAATGTCTTCCCGTCTTAAGCAACATATCAGTAAATGCAGTTTCAATTGTTTTCATTTATAAATTATAATTTCTTTTCAAATATGTTACTTAATTGAGAAGTCATACAAATAATTTTAAATCAGTAACTGGAATAAGCTCACACGTATACCTGCTTTGATTTTAAAATATCTGTCTTTAGTTTGTTATTTGTAAAGTTTATATTTATCATGTATGATATAATAAACAACTTATATTAAATAGAATAGCTAACATGGATTTCTCAATTTCAATTTATGTGTTTTTGCATGCAGTTTATCACACACAAAAAACATATTCCAAATTTAGTTTCAAATTCAATATTGTCTGCTTCAAATTTTCAATGGTTTCAAAAGTTGACAAACACAGCGATTAAAGTAAGTAGTATTTCTATACCGATAGCTGTTGCTTGTCCCGAGTTTCCATCGTTGTATATGTTTGTCTTTTGCCATTTTGTAACTTTTCTTGTACAGTTCCCTCTTGGATTGGGGCATGTGATTGTAATGTTCGGCCATTTTAGTGTTTCCTGTCTCCTTTTCTTCATTAATCAGACAGTTTGTTATTATTTTTTTTATTTATTTATTTTTTATTTATTTTAAATTTTTTTTTTTTTATTTATTATTTTTTTTGTAGTTACTGTTTCAAATATATTCAATACAATGTCCATGTATCTGTATATTGCCTAATATTTTTATTCAGAAATATCATTTTATGTGTTATTCGGACACCACTTTTACATAAATTTGAACAAAGTCTGTGATTCAAATAATTCAAAGTAAGTGTTAATAGTCATAGATAATATTGATAATTGAATAATTTATTTACTAAGTTTTAAAAAGGTGCTGTTGTTAGAATTCGTTTTTTAGCTAAATGTATGTGTTTTTAAGGTAAGAATTTGATAGGCAGAAGAGGCGACGGTATATTCCTATGGAATTCCAAACAGACCGATGCCTCTGCTGAGGGACTGTTAGTCCCCGAGGGTATTCATCAACCAAGTAGTCAGTACTTCGGTGCTAACCCGAAAACCGATTTTATTGAAACAACGGCAGAAGAATACCGAAGGAACAAAGGAAAGCGATGACTACAAAAATCGAAGTCCAAAGACACGGCAAAAACGGTAACAGATAAAAACAAAGACAAAACAAGGGCGTGAGAATGCAGGTACAATACACGGAAATAAAAAGATAACATTAAGAACTAAGACACTCACAGTGTGAAGGGAGTGACATCCGGTGCTCCGGAAGGGTAAGCATGTCCTGCTCCGCTAGCGACACCGTCACAATATCAATAAGGCATATAGTGTTTTGGAAGGTCTGTTTGGAAGCGGATTGGTTGATGTCATTTTCTAACCCTTAGACACAAACCAATGAAATCCATGGTACATGCTATTACTTCTATAACCCTCAAACAGTACCATGTTGAAAATTTGAAAAGCTTTTTGTAAATTTCCATAGTATTGAAACAATCACAAGGACAAATCGATAGCAAAATTAGCAATATCTAAATTTTACAAAAGTTTGTTTAAAACTAAGGAGTGTCGCCCTTATGCATAGCTCTGTCCTTAGCTGAATTTTGTCTTTTCTATTTAGATCCTTTTGGTTATTTGTTCTCTATCAGGTTTTACATGTTTTTCAATTATGGACTTACAAAAGTTTTAGTTTGATCCGCACTGATGAGACATAAGTTGTTGAAATGCACATATGCAGAAAGATAAACTAACAGTTACTTCGGTATTTTGTTACTAAATCTTTTCTCTGCCCAGGATCAGTTCGTTCTCAAATCCAATATAAGATGGGTTGTTTTTGCATGACAGTTTGTCGAAAGGTGTCTTTATAAGATGAGACACGTGTAACAGTTTCAATTCTACTAGAATTTTAATCATACTCAACATGCTCAACGCAACGTAGTTGAGGGGAAACTGAACTTGTTCCAATTCTTTTCACTGTCAAGAATCAGTTCGTTCTCATTTGCAAGTTAAGATGGGTAAGATGGGTAGATTTTGCATGACAGTTTGTCGAAAGGTGTTTTAAAAGGTGAGACACATGTCTTTTTTCAATTTTACTACAATATTAATTATACTCAACGCAATTAAGTTGGGTGTATACTGGAATCGCCTTGACCGTCCGTCTGTCCGTAGACATTTTTTGTCGGAACTTATCTCAGAAACCTTTCAAAATTACTCTAATTGATCTATTTGGTATGCATGTTAGTACCAATAAGAACTTGGGATTGACATATTTTCAGTCCTACTCATCACTTAAAAAAGTTATAACATTTTGGGGATGTTCCTAGTTTGAATCGATGAACTTTATCCCAGAAACATTTCTGAAAATCTTTCTTTTCCTATTTTGTAAGAATGATAGTATCATATAAACCTGTTCAAATGGTAATTTTAGATTTCTTTATCAAATTGTTGCGGCTACTTGGCTATTTTTGTACTTGTGTACCAATATGGGAGTTTTTGTCCGCCACTTATCAGAATATCTTCCATCTAATAAAACTATATCTACAAATTGTTCCTTTCACTCACTGCACAGCAGATCTAGCAACATCCCATTCTACTTTCTGTTTTGATGACCTTTTCCAATCCTATAGGTCCAATGTTTCCAAAATCCTCGAAGCTGCAATCTGTTTGGTTAATTTGAAAGGTCATCAGAACAGAAAGTAGAATGGGATGTTGTTAGATCTACCATGAATTCAGAGTAAGAAACAATTGGTATAAATCTAATCTAAATTTGAGTTATGATATCCATTTTAGTCATGTTGATAGAAAAATGGTCACTGTATACACCGAGATTACGGTACAAACAGATAAAGGTTCAAATATCATAAAAACTTTTTCACATTAGCATCCTACATGTAATTAAAGGACGACAACTGGAATCAAGATCTGAACTACATCGGTTCACCTTCGATTGTTCAGAATGAATCTATAAACCATTCCAAATAAAGGACAATAGCTATGACGGTGTCAATGACGTGTTTTTTTTCTATTCTACATTAAAATTAACATTTAAGTGATTGTATTGTGCAATGTAGTAGTTTCATTTGTTTTTAATGGAGGCCTTTCCTAAAGAATCAAATTAGCTAAAACGAAGAAAAGTCAAATGATATCATGGACATCAGAAAAAAGGAATGTACGCATCTACAATATATATATACAAAAGCAGTCGTGTAAAATTTGGCAGAAAAGAAAAAAGCTATAGTTTTGCTTTCCAACTTATTGTAAATATTTGGTATATTTTAGAAGTTAACTCCTTATAAAACAAGGATTTGGGAGACGAAACGCTAAGTATGTTTATCAGTCCATCATGATGTAGGAAGGTGATAATGATCAGCTGCATCGCACAATTTATTCACTACAGTCAAAGGAATCAAGTGCTCTTAACTAGATTCAATGATTTGGGTTAAAGTGGGCGGTTATTTCTGAGATACTGAAACTCGTAACCTTCCATGCTTATGGTATAAAGAAGGATCCTGATAAATAATGTCCATTTTCAGAATTTTCATTAACATGTACGGTCACGGTGGTCACTCATATGGTTTTTGAAATAATCTCTGACATTCAGAACTCTGTTCTTTTTTCCATCATGAACTCCATTAATTTTTCCATCATGATGCATTAGAAAATTATGCCCACTTGCTCATCTTTTCTTTTTCAAATATCATAGCATACACCTTTAAAAACTTTTGCCAAAATTTATCGAAATTCACAATATCTTCATTTTTCATTTGAAAGATTTATCGCCTTAATGCAAAATGAATGAAATGTCTAGAGAACAGAGGTCTATCGACAAAATTTCAGGCGTTTATTGACCTATCAACATTTGTTTTCTAAAATGATATATGCTCGATGTTGTTATCAATAAAAATATTAATTTTAAAACTTTGATATAATAACCTCAAGGAGTGACATCTTAAAGACAATATCAAGGATAGTATAATTAATTAGATATCAGCCTCTGTCCATTTATACCCCAAAACCTTCTTATTTACAAGAGGTTCTGGTACCTATTAATTCTATTGTCAACCATTTGGTTTGATATTCAAAACGATGTAGAAATCAAATGGTTGAGAATTAAATTAATATGTGCAATGAACTTTTAATGCTTTTACATATCCTTTCATCTTGTGCTAATTCATTAAAAAGATGGAAAACTACTTTATAAGGCCTGCAATAAAGCGATGAGTGCACTATGATATTATATAATACTTTGGTGTACCTTAAGTGACATGCCCAAGTAAATAAGTTCTACAGTTGAAATAGAATGTAACACCACACACTTTCAATTTTGAATTAAATAAGCGTAAAACAAAAATTACATTATAACGTTTTTCATTTTTGTGTCGATTGAATATGACATAGTTTTTTATTGTTTATTTATACATGGATTTATTTATTTATTTATTTTTTGCTTCATCTTTGTGTTTTTTTTTCTCTTATTTATTTAGGTATTAATTCATTGCACTTCTGCTCCTGCCTCTTTATGATAATTCTACCATGTACTTAACAACATCTTCCAGATGAAGAACAACATTGAAAGCGGAGAACAGTGGTTAAAACTAATTGCCTTCACTTACGGTGTTGGTCTATCCGGTTTCAGTCTTAATTTGTTCAACCTCCGCTCAAATTTGTCTGGTCTGAAACATTTATCACTATGCATATAAGCCTATTTAAGTCAGTTACATTTTCGAAGTTGATGATTAAATCCTATATTATTGAGTGTTTTGTGGTTTACCACCTAGTCTGGTGAGTCAAAATGTCTGGTTATCAGCTAAATGTCATCTTATCTGTATCTTATGTCATAATAAAAATAAATATATATATATATTTTTGTATTTACATAAATTTACTTCATGTAAACACTAATTTCACAACCTTGTCCGATATCCATATTTCGGTCAAATCTAAACGTAAACAAATTTATGGTATTTTAATATCTTACTTAATGTCTTTTTATTCAATTTAATTTATCTTAGCCATGTCAATGAATACACGCCTTCTTACATACACCCACAATACGGTGCAAACACATCATTGCTGGTTAAAGAATAGCACACTATGCTGTGATTTAACTAAATACTTCACATCGAGCTATAAGTTATAAACAGCGTTTTTAATTAAACTTTGCTATAGAAAGGAGTAAAAAGGTTATATAATGCCCTTCTTATTAATGTTTGATACAGTCTTTACCTCATGTGCATTTACTCAATATCTTTTCATTGTAACCAAGTCGAAATTAGTATAACTGGCAAATGAATCCTTTTTATATTGCATTTGCGCATAATAAGAATTACATTATTTTCGATTATTGGCCTTTCAAACGGTTTGCGTTGATCCACACTGAAGAGACAAAAGTTGATGGAATGACCATCTGCGGAAACCAAATTTATAGTCACTTCTGTATAGAGCTAATGGAATTCACCATCCTGCTTTTCCCGTTTGGTGTCGCTGCTGCACTATAAGGTAACTCGCGGGAAAAGTTGTATTTCACGCATGTTCAAATATTGTTTTTTGTGCGTGTATTTTCCCGGTATCACGACGTCACAGAACAAAACCTGATAGTGCAGTGGTGACACCACACGGGACAAAATATGAAAGGTGAATTCCATTATTTGAAGTGATCTACCCTCGACGACATCTAAGGTAAAGTTTTCTTTGAAATCAATGCAGTTTATCACCCAGTCTGATGTGCCAGAATGTTCCATTCCCAACAAAATTGAATCTACCCTCAGACTGTATCTTGATCTGCACTGAACTGATTAAGTTACAGAGAGCGCCACAAAAATTACACAAATTATTAGCACATGCAACAATTTTTTATTAATTTAGTCACATATTGCAAAGTAGTATTTTGAACAAGTTAGAACGAACTAAATAACTAAATACCGATGTCACTGTGAATTTACTTTCTGCATATGCGCATTTCGACAACTTATGTCTCATCAGTGCAGATAAAATCTAAAGGTTTGGAAGACCATCAACTCAAAGATGTTTAAAAACTGACAGAGATCAAATAACCAAAGTGATCTAAAGTTAAAGCCAAAATCAGCGAAGGACAGAGCTTTGCATGAGGGAGATACTCCTTAGTTTTAAATAAAGTTTACAAAATTTTAGATATTGGAAGGTTTAAAAAATAATCGGCTTTGGGGTCAGCACCGAAGTACTGACTACTGGGCT
>MJUU01008610.1:31248-53224 GCA_002080025.1 Modiolus philippinarum | reverse complement strand
GATCTAACAACAGAAAAGTTAGGGTTAGAGCATGGTTAGGGTTAGGGTTAGGGTTAGGATAAAGACGAGACCAGTAGGCAAAACCAAAGTAGAAGCTAAAGTAGAAGGCGAGACATAGGAAAGTACCTTGGATAGTTGTAGGGCGAGACCAAAGTAGAAAGTAAAGTAGAAGGCGAGACCAAAGAAAGTACCTTGGATAGAGGTAGGGTGAGGCCAGTGACAACACTATGGACTAGTGAAGTCAAAGCCGAAGGCGAGGCACTCAGGACGAGGTCAAAGGTCAATGAAACACCATAACAAAAAGGTTCAGTCACTGGAGACAATGATTAAGGTGTAGTTAAAATAGATTAGGGTTAGGGTAAAAGCAAGGCCAAAGCTGGGATAAAGACGAGACCAGTAGGCAAAACCAGCGACAACACTATAGACTAGTGAAGTCAAGGCGAGGCACTCAAGACGAGGCCAAAGGTCAAAGGTCAAAACTATAACAAAAAGGTTCAGTCACTGGAGACAATGGTTAAGGTGTAGTAAAAAATAGTTTAGGGTTAGGGTAAAAGCAAGGCCAAAGCTGGGATAAAGACGGGACCAGTAGGTAAAATCAATGACAACACCAAGGGGACCAGGCCAAAGGTCAATGACACACTTAGCACCTCGTCAATAACGATTGCAGCGCCCTCTATATTAGCACAAAAAGTCCCTCCTGAACTAATTTGCATATTTTAGGGAAAATTAGGGGAAAATGAAAATATTTTACAAAGAATGCACTATGGGGCTCCTCGCCAAAAGTGATCTGAGGTAACGTCCTATACTACTCGCGTATTCTCGCTGTACACGGTGGCTTTAATAGATTTAATTTTGGCGGTGCATTATGGCTGTCGGTCATTATGCCATCAATAGCACATGGTTGTGCAATTTGGATGCCAAGTGCAAATTCTTGTTTAAGTATAATTGAAAGTTGGCAATACAAGGTTGGGAATCTAATTATGTGCACCAAACTTAATGTCCCTTGATGCGCCCTTTTAGCAGAATTCGGATGGACACCTGTTAATGCCTTCATGGATAGGCAAAGGGTGTCATTTTTTAACGTTTTGCTAACATGCCAGACAAGAGACTTTTCAAAACCATTTTTATAGAACTCAAGTACTGTAGGTCGACCGACTTGAATTATTTTTCTTATTTGGTAAATGTGCTCCAATCTGTTGGTCTTGACCATTACTTAGATGGTAACATCAACAGACAAACTTTTAACAAATTCTTTGAAGTAAATACATAAGTTGAATCAAGGCCGAAATTAACGAGAAGCGAAGTCTCCAGCATAATCAGCTATTTTTGTGTCAAGTAAAAGGCAGTTTTACTTATGTAATATTGAACACTTTTCGTCTAGCAGATTAAAATCCCTCGCTAGAACCAACTGCCTACCACTGAACCAGGTTCTGCATAGAATGCATTTATATGATAATGATAAATGCCTTTTGTCTACGACGGGTTCAGTGGAAAGTACAGAGCACTTTCTGTTAGACTGTCCCTTCTATAAGGGAATCCGCAAGGTTGCTTTCAAGAAGGCCGACGAGTGCTTACGACTTTCGGTCCTTAATATATCTTTGCCAGAGCAGTCGCCTATCGTTTGTATGAACTTTTAATGGTGATATTTGGTGATATAGGTTTTAATGTGTGTGAGAAACTGGAAACCTCTTTTAGCGAAATTGGAACTGCTCTTTTATCGAAAATGTTTGCAAAAAGGTTAGAGTATCTAAAGTCTGTTAATGTCAATCTGATGTTTTAGTAATATTATTGTATTTTGTGATTGACTTGTTTACTGTTATTATATTTCATTATGAATGGATAGTGTATGACTTCCTTTTACCCCAGGAGAACAGACTTACAGTCTTTTATATATTCTCGGAGACAGTAGTGTATGTACATATTTTATCGTAAAATCTTCTTATTTTAGACGCAATCGCTAGTACCCCGCTAGTGATTGACCCATGCGTAAAGTGGTAGTCTTTAAATAATATATATATATCCCACTGAGGAATTTGACCATTACAATTTGAGTGACACGCAAAACTGCATTTCATTTTTGATGCTGCAGATAGGCCAATTCGATGTTTTACATCTCATCAGTGCAACTTGACAATATATATATATATATTGGGTTCCTACCATAGACCGTTATATATATATATATATATGCAAAAAAAAACATAAATTTGAAAATCAGTTTAAGCGATAATCCTTCAAAAGGGTTCACGCATTTCCGGGTATTCAATCTGGATAAGAAATAAATGCCCGGAAGTGGAGAGAAAAATATTGTTCTATCTCCGACCGAATGGAAAGCTCAAATTGGCAGAAAATAACATTTTTTTTTATAAAAGGGCTATGAAAGAGATGAAATAGAACAAATGACTTTAATAAAAAAAAAATACCTAAGTAACTAAGGTAAATCACTGAATTCAAATTACATTCAATCGTTTCAAAATATTGGCTTTCAAAAGAGTACCACTAAATGTACTTGAGTTCCTATCGTTGTTTACGTTAACTTTGCTTTAGTCTTATATGTGCTTTTCATGGGTTTTCCCTGGCAGATTGTTGCATGTAATTATTATTTTCAGCCATTGTAGATGTGATTGTGACTTGGAATCAGCCAATGTATTCTGTATTTTGCATAAAGTAAAGAAAAGAAAACAAGAACTCCAACGTACCTAATACACCTGAACCACTATCGCTGTACAACTCATACCTGGAATCAAATTAATGACGAATATCAAGAATATCAAAATAAGTAAGCATTTTCTGTTGATGTTGTTTAGGTGTACGATTATATTGTAAACCAACTTATTTTCGAGGATATTTTATTTCGCGTTTTGTCCCTTCTGGTGATGTTCGCGGTGACTAATTTTCGCGATTTTCCATTTCTGTTAATGCATTTATATAAGGATATGAACTTTTGGCGACAATTAACTTTCGCGATGTTTTCACGCACGCGAAAGTCGCGAAAATAAATCGCTCGCGAAAATAAGTTGTTTTACAGTATTTAAGAAAATTAAATATAAGAGAATATGGTTTGCCTGAAAGTCGAAACAAATACCTCCGAAAAAATAGAGTGCGACTAAATATTGTTAACATTCTATAAAGTAGCCGCAAACTAAAATGATTTGCATCAGGCAACTGTCACTGAACAAACCTACGACAGCAATTCAGTAGGTCATCATATTTACTCATTATTGTTTGTAATGCGCTGTGCGTCCCTCTTTTATTCTCCAGTATTTCATTCACAACAGATTAAAAAGCTGAACAGTTTTGTTAAATAACAATATATGAAAAAGAAAGGACATGTCAAGGAGACAACATCCCATCTCCAGGTAAAACGACCCAAAACAAAGCATCTAGGGGTTAGGGTACGGTCTTCAACACAGTGAATAACTCTGAAAATCCATAACCGAAATATGCGCAAAAACTGATAGAGAACTAATTACAAGAAGAATCTAAATAGATTACAATAGGAAAAAGAAAGAAAACGGGGAATGTGTCAAAGAGACAACGACCCAAAGGGTCAAAGCCACCATAAGATCTTCAATGAACGGTGAGGAAACCCCACACCCAACGGCAGGTCGGAGTTGGCCCCTAAATAAAGAGTAATCAACTTCAGCGAAATAAACATCATCCTAGACTCCCATGGACATAAAGTGAACTAACTAGAAAACAGACAAGACACACAATGGATTAATAAATTTCCTGACTTAGGACAGGCACAAACCTGCTGCGGCGGGGTTAAACAAGTATGATCTAAATAGAAAAGCCACAATCAGCAAAGGCCAATGCTATGAACTAGAAAATAATCTGAAACATGACTTTTCAATGCATTGAAAATTGGTCATTCTAAAAGCTTTATTCCATTGCTTTGTATTACCATGTATTTGTAAAGACTTTTGTCTCATTTGCATTTACTCATTATCGCTTCATTCCCTCTTTCCTCGTTCTTGCTTCGGTATTCTTTTGCCGATGTATGCTAATTGTGTATATATAGTATATCCTTTCGGATCAAGTGGATTACGATATTTCTCCTTTTCGAGATAGTTAAATTTGTGATTTTCAACATGCGAGCTTTAGCGAGCATGTTAAACAACGGCAGTAGAATACCGAAGGAACAAAGGAGTGAAATTCACAAAAATCGAAGTCCAAAGACAGGGCAAAAACGAGAACACAGAAAATAATGACGCTAGAAACAAAAACAAAAATCAGAAATTTAACTATCGAGAATGGAGAAATATCGTAATCAACGAGCAAACGGAAGGATGCATTGTTTCTCCAATGACTTTTACTGTGTTTTTGGTGCAGATTCAATGGTTCAGCACGCGGTTGTCAACGTTTGCCGTGCTATCTGAAAGCGTAGTAACGATGACGTCACAATAGACTTTATGAATGAAATGAAACGTTGCGGGAAACATCACGCAGAAATTTAACCAACTTGTGGATTAAAAATAATACGCATTTTTAACCAACTGGGTTAACACGCTAAGAATTGGAGAAATGTTATTATAGACTATAGCAGGCATAGTATTATTTATCATTTGAAGTCCTTGAGAAGAACAAACAAAGAGGAATATTATTGGATAATTTTCTTATAGCATCTTTTGTTTCAGCTTCCCATGTGCCTATGTCAGTCTTTTTTGTATTTATTTTTAGCCATTCACCACAAATAGGGAGAGGGTTTGGATCCAAGAAAACGAGTTTAACCCCAGCACAATTTTTGTGCCTGTCCCAAGTCAGGAGTATGTTGGTCATTTGCGTGTCCTTGTCTTCTTATAAAATTTTAGTTTCTTGATATTCGGGTTATTGGATGTGGTTTGTTTCCATGAATTTATTCACTTTTTTACCTGTTTTGGGCCATTTAAAGCTTGCTATATGGTGTGAATTTCTTCACTGTGTTGAAGACCGTACGATGACCCCTAGATGCTTTGCTTTGGGTCGATTTAACCTGCAGATTGGATGTTGTCTCCTTGACATTTACCCCAGTTCCTTTCTTTTTCATATATGTAATAGTACAAATCAAAGTGTATCTATAAACAGAAATATTGTAATTTTACGAAAGGATATGGAGTAAATGAACATGAGACCATAACACATATGTTACCTCCAACTGCAATAATTTTAATGAGCTGTATGGCCATTTCGGAAACTTATTCCTCATCAGCAGCACTAGAATCCAAACAAAGGAAATCCATAATTTCCAAAACTGTTAAAATGCATAAAACCAAACGAAATCCGAATAATCAGTAATATCAAATATAGCTCAGGACAAAACTACGATGTTGGGAGTTAATCCTTCGGTTTTAGAATTTACATAAACTTTAGATAATAGTAACTGAACAAAGTGTACACATGAGATATTATCTCATGTACAAGTACACCATATCTAAGAAAAATAAAGAGCATACATCTCTACCACGGGGAATTGTTTTACCAACTCCACACTGCAATAAAAGACAAACTCCTGTATTAAATATTTTACGAAAGGATATGGAGTAAATGAACATGAGACCATAACACATACTAGTATGTTACCTCCAACTGCAATAATTTTAATGAGCTGTATGGCCATTTCGGAAACTTATTCCTCATCAGCAGCACTAGAATCCAAACAAAGGAAATCCATAATTTCCAAAACTGTTAAAATGCATAACCAAACGAAATCCGAATAATCAGTAATTATATAGCTCAGGACAAAACTACGATGTTGGGAGTTAATCCTTCGGTTTTAGAATTTACATAAACTTTAGATAATAGTAACTGAACAAAGTGTACACATGAGATATTATCTCATGTACAAGTACACCATATCTAAGAAAAATAAAGAGCATACATCTCTACCACGTAAACAGGAATATTAATATACGTTGAAGATATGTATTGAAATTTTATATATATCCAAAAATGGGACCACAAAAATACCGGGTTCTTCAGATAGTCATTTCGACAATCCAAAAATGGGACCGTTCTCCAGATAGTCATTTCGACAACGTATGATTCTTCCGTTCAAATAGGGTCTGTAAGTCTCGTCATGTGACCACTGAGAATTCACGATAAAATTGCAATTTGAAAACGTTTCCCGCCAAAACATGACGTTGCAGCATTATGACGTTAGAATTTGTGCTTAGAACGTCATATAACGTCAGTAACTTCGGTTTTTAGTTATATTTATGATTAAAATGCAACTTCCGGTTTACAATTTATGTGCCCGGAAGTTCAAAAATTTAACGAGACTTACACACCCTATAAAAACAAATAATATACGTAAAATTTAAAAATTTGAAACACCTGGTAGAGAGCAAACAAGGTAAAGGAATAGTGAACGTATAACATATTTATATTTCTGTGCCGTGCTCATGTTATGTCTTTGTTCCTTTGTTTTTCTGATGTTGCCTTTGTCCTTGTATTGTTCGTTTTAGACTGACAGTCTCACTTGATACATATTCAAATAAGTGAATTGAATAGCTGACATTCGCTACATTTCAAGTCCAAAGATAGAAATCCCAGGGAAAATAGGCTCACACTTGCTAGCATTTTCGAACAATATCTGTTCGGTGGTTTCAGTTTTGTAATATCTTAACTAACCTTAAAAAATTCGCTTAAAACTACAATGCAATTTATTTAAGGATTCTTGCTCGGAAAGACAATAAATATAAAATTTTACAAATTGTTATGTTACTTCGAGACCATACCCTGTAAAAGCCATTGCATGATCATAATCTGGTAGTCCTGTGGCAGTCTCCAGCCAGGATTTAAATCTATTCAGTGCATTTGTTGAGTGTACCCAATAACGAACCTCTGACCTGTCTTCTTTAATACCTTCAGTCCAATCTGACGCTGAAGTCACCTGTTTAAAGAGGTATTTAATTTAAAATCATGATTTCGATGTTAACTTGTGTATACAGGCGCTGTCTGTGCAGTGGTCTTGACTTTTATATATGCAAGCCATTCACAAAACAAAAAAATACCTATTAATAATTGAATTATCAGGTCCAAATTTCAGAGAAAGATTTTAGAAAATCTAGACTTTACAACGTTTTTTCCTTACTTTTTTTAGATTGTTATCAATGCCATTTTTCTGATCGATATTATATTTGTCTAGATTGTAGTATTTGTTTTTAAATATACTATGAGAATTTTAATGGGCACAAACTGTGCAACTCATTTAGCAGATATTTTTCTCTAGTCTTATGAGACTGAATTCATCGAAAGCGCTTCTTCAAATTAAAACAAATAGTTCAAACATTTAATTTCAACTGCTGCTATATAGTATATAGATATTTTGTACCTTAACAACCTTCGCTTTGGTGATTTTATTCATATGATATTCCTAAGTTACCTCGAAATTAAGAATAATTCAGACACTTTCACATCGATCTCATTCCTTGACCTTCATCTTGAAATTGACAACAAAGATAAACTACAATCTAAACTGTATAACAAATGCGATGACTTCACTATTCCAATAGTCAACCCCCCTTTTCTTTGTAGCGACATACGAACAGTTCCACTATATGGCGTTGAAATCTCAGAACTCATTTGCTATTCAAGGGCATGTGTTCGATAGAGTGCCTTCCTTGATAGAGGTCGGTCGCTCACAAATAGGCTACTGAATGTTGTATTTTTTATACCTTTAGGTTATCCCTGCAGAAGTTTAACAGGTGACATCTGAGGACCATTATTTGATATCTGATTCCCAGATGACAAGAGATCTTTCACTTTAAAAAGCTTAATATTTTTGTTTCCCTTACTAGATCTGACATGTTCATCACAGTTGATGTCTTATAAAAGCACGAGATGCTTATTCTATCGATGCACCTGATATCATCAATGGTTTTAATTTGGGTCCGTATTATACACCTGAATGTGTTTCATTTTTTTCTTTTCTATATGGTACTTATATGATGTCTTTATATCTTTGTGTTTCCGATAAAGCCATTGGCTTCATTCTTTTTTTTTATCTGACGGTTCGGTTCTCACTTACTTCAAGCGTTTGGAATAGAAATATTTCACGAAAGGATATGGAGTAAATGAACATGAGATCACAACACATATGTTAACTCCAACTGCAATAATTTTAATGAGCTGTATGGCCATTTCGGAAATTAATTCCTCATCAGCAGCACTAGAACCCAAACAAAGGAAATCCACAACTTCAAAAAAATGTCTAAAATGCATTTTTTAGTTTTTTTTTAGAATATAAATGATAAAATTTGAGAGAAATTCTTTTGCCATTCCAATCAGTTGTCCATTTTTATGTTTATCTTTATATTTTGAAGGTGGTTTGGCATAACTAGATAAAATCGGATTCACACACCATTTCTTTTGAAAAGCCTTTACCAAGTTTCCGGTGGCTTTGCATCTTGCTTTCGTCTTCATATCCTTTAGATTTCGGCTCTTGACAATTTGTTTTTAATACCTGTTGATAGATACTTACATTAGCAATATACAGACCGGCATACACAATCTCAATATCCCATGATACACCTCTTATAGAATCATAGTACACGTTCATCTGAAAAACATCAAAGTGTTATCTTTCTGCAAATGATTAAGGAGTTCACCATCAACATAATTAAAATAAGTTTGTCTTTTTTAATTTTCAATAAGTTTTTCGAGTTATTCATTTCTACAAAAAAGAAAATAAAAGTAAATTTCAAATCATTTTAACTATAAGTTTCATGGAATAATTTTAATGGACAATTGACAAAAAAAAGTTCTGAACCTCCCCTTTTCTGTAATTTTGTCGGAATCCCCTTTTCTTTGTGAAATAACTAAATACCGAAGTCAGGAAATTTCAAAAAATTCTACCCACATATTTCATGGTAATTATTTAAATGGACAATTGAAAAAATATGTTTTAAACCCCCCTTTTTCAGTTATCCCATTGGAGTCCCATTTTTTTGGGTGAAAAATCAGTAATTTTCGAATCATTTTTCTTTCATCCGGGGACACAAACAATTTGTTCAGTTAAAGAATTGCGCACAACGAACCTGATTTTCCAATACTATGACAAAACGAGACTTTTCAGTGGAAGCGTGACGGGTGTACCGGTCGGAACTACTGACGATTTTCTCCGTTCTTTCGTTTTTCTTGGGTAATTGATGTGTGATGTATGCAAATAAAAAAAAATACACACAAAAACAAAAAACAAAAACAAAAACAAAAACAAAATAAAAGCCGTATCAAATAAAAATGGTGCATTCCATGATACCTTGCTAGGTTTCACAAAAAGTTCAAAGTTTCAAAGGGCATAACTCCAGAACGCCTTGGACCTATGAACCAAAAATCAAACTTGTGAAAAAAGTGGTGTAAAAGAGAAAATGCGGATAAAAAATCATTACTAGACACTTTCATTCACAAATGCATGGAAGTTGTTGATATCCGAATAAATCATTTTGAAACGTATTATTAGCAGCAGAATACCATTCCTGCGATTTCAAAAATTAAACGGAAGTTAAAAGATTTGGAAAAAGAGTATATATTTATTCCGGCAGATAAAGCAGCCAATAATGTGGTCGTTGTTTGACGTAAGTATTACATCGAGGTGCTTCGGAATGAAATTTTCAATTCTAGTACATTTCAAGCAACCACGTCAACAGACACACAAATAATTGATGATCACGTGATAGCTGTAGCTGAACTTAAAGCAACTTCTAATTATAAAAGCATTCCTATTATGTATTGGCTTCCTAAACTTCACAAAAATCCTTTCAAATTTCGTTTTATTTCGGCATCAAGTAAATGTTCTACTACACATATTTCTGTTTTATTGACCAGTGCACATACTACCATAAAAATATCTCGTCATCTACTTTAGCAACAAATGATATGAATACAGTGGAATCAACTACTTTTGGAGTGTTAAAAATTCGGTAGAAGTTTTGGAAAGACTTCGATCTGTTAATGAAGCACACACCTCCGTCGATAGCTATGATTTTTCTAACCTTTATTCTGCATTACCGCATTCACTCATCAAAGAGAATTTTCGTATTTGATCAAATGGTCCTTCAAAAAATCAGGATGTACGTACATTTGTTGCAATACATTCAAATCGTTTTTCAGTAACGACGAACATGACAAATATACCAACTGGACTTGTCAGGATATGATAAAAGCATTAAATTTTCTTCTTGATAATATTTTTGTTCGTTTCGGTGATACAGTCTATCGGCAAAAATAGGTATTCTTATGGGTACTAACTGTGCACCTCTAATAGCAGATTTATTTCTTTCTTGCTACGAGTCACAATTCATGGCAAAAATTCAAAAAGACCTTTTATACAACATTTAATGGATTTATTTAACAATACATATAGATATTTGGACGATATTTTGGCTTTAAATAATCCTGAATTTTCTAAATTTACAGATGAAATCTATCCTGCAGAACTTACTTTAAATAAATCCAATAGCAGCAGTGATTTTACTACTTTTATTGATCTTGATATCAATAAATCAAGGAAAGTTAAACACTAAGGTTTATGATAAAAGGGATGATTTCTCCTTCCCTATAATTAATTTTCCCAATCTCGACGGCGATGTCCCGTTAGCCCATTCTTACGGGGTCTACATTTCACAACTTGTTCGATATGCACGAGTATGTAGTGGTGTTTCTGACTTTAACGACCGAAATCTTTGTCTCACTGAAAAACTTCTGCATCAAGGGTTTAGATATCATAAATTGATTAAAACATTCTCTAAATTTTATTATTTTTTGGTTCTACATGCAGGGCTCTTATACATCAGGGCATTTCACATCCAAACTTCTATGGCAATATCATTTACAAAGCGCATAAATTCAAAAATTGTCCTTCCAAACTTATTAATCCGTTGAACAAACTTATTCATAAAGGATATAAATACAGCATGGTTGTTAAATCTTTACTTCTGGTTTTTGTTGGCAAAAATATTGATCATCTCCTAAATGCTTTACACCATAACTAATTTAAATAATTTTTCATATTGGCAGTATTTGGCATTGGACAATATCATGTTCTTCTTTCGTAATTGATGATGTTGTTAAACCAAATCTATTTAGAAGTATTTCAATTGAAGTTTCGTATGTAAGAAGGTTCTATATCATAGTCAACGGAAATTATGTCCTTAGCTTAAGCTGTCAGTAACTGGGAGTATTTGTCCGGACAGTGCCTGTGTGTATTGTCTTCATGTTTTATGTACTTCATTGTAAAGGTACTCGTCTTGATAAGTTGGACCTTTTTCTAGTTTGATTTTTACTGCGAGTCTTTTTGTGTATTTAATTTTTAGCTATTCACCACACATAGGGGGAGGGTTTGGATCAAAGAAAATGAGTTTAACCCCACCGAAATTTCAGCGCATGTCCCAAGTCAGGAATATGTTGGTCATTGCCTTGTCCTTGTCTTCTTATAAAATTTTATTTCCTTGATATTTGGGTTATTGGATGTGGTTTGTTTCCATTGATTTATTCACCTTTTTACCCTTTTGGGGCCATTTAGGGCTTGCTATATTGTGTGAGATTTCTCACTGTGTTGAAGACCGTACGGTGACCCCTAGATGCTTTGTTTTTGGTCATTTTAACCTGGATATGGGATGTTGTCTCCTTGACATTTACCCCATTTCCATTCTTTTTCATATTGACATGATTTTTAAGATAAAACAACAAACATAACAAGTTTGAAGCTAAAACATGTATGTTTGTATGTTCAGAAGTAATCAGTCAGAAATATTCGGGGGCGCACGGACGGACACACCAATGAATGTATCTTATAATACCTCAAAAGATAATCTTACAGCATTTATCAGATGGGCATAATATTCCATCATGGATTCCACGACTCCTTGGTATTTTTCACTCTCAGTTTTGCTCGATTCTTGGAGACTGTACCATCTGAAAAAGACAAATTCATTGGAAATTAGGCAAACTTAACATTTATTATTTGTAAAACTAAGGAGAATCATGTTCGTTTTTGTTTGTTAGCCGGTCATTTTTAAGTTAAATCTGTATCTTTAACTTCTCAAAATTACCGTGTAGAAATGATTCTAATATAACTGCTGTAAGAGGCTAAATTTTGCGATGGTTTTATTTTGGCTATTTTCGCTATTAGAATAAATCGGCGAAAGTAATTACTTCCGAGAATATTCTTATATCTCAAAGGTTACCTTTAATCGCTGTAAATAAATAACTAAATACTGAAGTTTCTGTGAATTTAGTTTCTGCATATGCGTATTTCGACAACTCATGTCTCTTCAGTGCAGATATACTAAACGTTTGGAAGACCATAAATTTAAAAGAGAGCAAATAACCAATATGATCTAGATGTAAAGCCAAAATCAGCTAAGGACAGATCTTTACATGAAGGAGATACTCCTTAGTTTTCATAAAAAATTACAAAAAGTTAGATATTGTAAGGTTTCAAATAGAATCGGCTTTCGGGTCAGCACCGAGGTATTCACTATTTGGCCGGTGAATACCCTGGTGACTAATAGTCCAACAGCAGAGGCATCGATCCAGTGGTAACAAATAACTAAAAACTGAAGTTACTTTGAATATGCGAAATAAAAGAATCGCGAACAGGTTTTACCTACATTTCGCGAACTTTAATCCATGTGCGAAATTTAGCCACTTCACAATAATATGGAAACGAACGTCAACTTCTTGAATAAAAGTGACAACAAAAGTCCGAATCGATCAAAGAGAGAGACCAGAAAGGAAAATCCGTATAATCGGGGAAACAACCAAACACAGAACATTTTTGGCAAGCCATCATATTATAACCGGGGGATGTGAGGCGTTCCGGTTATAAAATCGAGAAGGAATATATTTCCGTTCTATACTTGTATTTTGCAGTCCGGCGTAACCGAACCTTATAAACCTTATAAACCTTAACTGACATAACTAATAAAATCACAACAATATATAAAAAAAAACAGAGATTAACGTTGTCCATAGAAATGTCAGTATGCAGAAATAAATAAACACAAACTTCGGATTACGATTTTGTCACTTTTGTCCACAAAGTACATTGTCTAAATGGAGCTCATTTAAGGATTAAAGATTACTAAAATCCGCGATAGACAATTAATTAAAAATAAGATATCGAAACTTGACTTTAACAATTTAGATTTTTAAGAAATAATTAAAATAGAATAATGTCCAAAATATCTGTTGATAACGAATTCCATTTATTTATACTTTCCGAAATAAAAGGTCCCAACTGTCCGGTGATAATATTCCCGACTTGGAACGGGCATTTTATAAATACTTTATGCTCAATTGTACATTTTAGTTTCTTTCTTTCAAATGTAATACTACTTTTTGATCAATTGTACTCTCTACGTTCTAATTCCAGGCAAACAAATGCACTATGTATAGGCTATAATTTCCAAAAATAACAATGTATTTTTAGACTCGCGAAGAATTTGAACTGATCCTGAACATGATCAATTTGATGTGCATTGTTTAAAATAATGAGTTATAATCAAGATCATGAATATATGAAAAAGGAAGGAAATGGGGGAAAATGTCAAGGATACAATATCCCATTTCAAGGTTAAAATGACCTAAACAAAGCATCTAGGTGTCACCGTAAGGTTATTAAACACAGTGAGGAACTTCACACCATATAGTGAGCTCTTAATGACCCCAAAAGTAAAAAGTGAATAAATCAATGGAAACATACCACTTCCATTAACTCGAATATCAAAAAACTAAAATTTTATAAGAAGACAAGGACAAGCCAATTACCAACATATTCCTGACTTGGGACAGGCACAAAAATTGTTGTGGGGTTACACTCGTTTTCTCGGTTCGAAACCCTTTCCCTTGTAGAATGGCTAAAATAAATACACAAAAAGACTCATAGTAAAAATCATACTAGAAAAAAGTCCTATTCAACAAGACTAGTAAATTTACAATGAAGTACATAAAACATGAAGACAATACACATGGGTACTGTCCTGACAAATGCTCGCTGTTACTGACAGCTAGCTAAGGACATAATTTCTGTTGCCCTGTCAGGCCTTCTTACATATGAAACTTAACTGAAATACTTCTAAAAAGATTTCGTATAACAACATCGTCAATTATGAATGAAAAACATAATAATTTGCAAAGCTAAATACTGCAAATAAGAAAAATTGTTTTAATTTAGTGACGGTGTAAAGCATTGAGAAGTTGATCAATATTTCTGCCAATAAAAACCAGAAGAAAAGATTTAACTACAATGCTGTATTCATATCCTTTATATATAAGTTTGTTTAACGGATTAATAAGAGGGCAATTTTTGAATTTTTGCGCTTTGTAAACGATATTTCCATAGAATTTGGATGTGAAACTCCCTGTTGTATAAGAGCCCTGCATTTAGAATCAAATTTTATTAATAAGTTAATGTATCTTTAAGAAAATTTAGAGAATGTTTTTATCAGTTTTTTATATCTAAACCCTTGATGCAAAAGTTTTTCAGTTAGACAAAGATTTCGGTCGTTTTGAACATTTTGATGTGTATTTTTCAAACAATGCATTATTATTAGAGTCTGTGTTCAAACTTATCAAAAACATATACATTAATTAACATGATAAAAGATGGATGATAAAACCAGGATGTCAGTCTATCTAAAACTATATTTTCTACATGTGGCCATTTCGACAACTTATGTCTCTTTAGTGTAGATGAAATCAAAATATAAATATATCGCAGATAATATACCGAACTCTTTTGTAGAACAAATAACAAAAACGATCGAAATGAAAAGACAAAACCAGCCAAGGATGAAGCTGTGCACGAGGTAGATACTCGATAGTGTTAAGCAAAATGTTCTAAAATGTAGATATTGTAATTAGATTATAAATATAATTAATAAACTACATGTAATTAAAAAAGGGAAAAAAAAATAAAATAAATAATCAAAAGAAAACCGATGGAGTAATAACAAAATTACCGTACAGAGTTGTCAAGAGCCGAAGACCATGAGACAAAATGACAAACCAATGGAAACCACCGGGAAAATTTTCGATCGAAAAAAAAGAAAAAGAAACAAGAAAGCTACATATTTTGACCCGCTTTATAATGATTCATTGCTACTCTTATCAAGCCCACTAATTCAGAAAAAGCTGCATTCGAACAAAAATGGAATTAAAAACAAATGCGAAAGTATCAGCCCGGATAATTCGAATTGAAATTAAAAGTCAAACTCGAGAACATTCATTTTCCGAATTTTTTCCAAAAATACTGATCTTTCTAGATATTTGTTACCCATTCGTATCAAATTTATCGCTGTACTGCAGAAAAGTCCTCCTGATAACATCATTTTTTTGTGTAAAAAATATCATATCAATGGTCTGAAGATTGGTAAATTGCCAGGGCAATCCGAACTTATGTCGAAACAGGAGATATTACAGAATCATAAATCTGTTTTTGCTTTGCTTTTGGATTTCGATGAAGACACTGGCCATCCCTCTTTTTACAGGGAAGAAGATAATGAATTTGTCCAGACAAACAAAGTAACATTACTAGGTCTGTGAAATGTTCTTTAAAATGTTATCCATTTTTCAAGAGGACCTTCAAAAATATTGTGATACTTGCGTTTCAAGAAGCGGTGTAAATGAAATGTGTATATTGAAAAACTCTGAAGATCTACCTGACGCCTTCAACTCTTAATCATTATCAAACTATTACAGCATTAAAAACTTTTGACCTCTCTATACTCTATACACCTGAAATCTCCCCTAAGGATTTAATTCATAGATGTTTCTCCCCTGTGAACGGTGAACAGACATAAAGGAGCATAGTTTTATGTAAGAATGTACATATTTTAGAAATACGATTCTGAATCGGAGAAACAATTAACAGAAGAAGTGATTAAATTGTTAAGAGTTTCTGATCGACGATTTATTTTTCCAGTTCGGAGGTTTTTTTAAACACACTATCGGAATTCCTATGGACTCTTTTATGAGATGCATTTCTCAACTCTTATTAGATTGAATTAATTGAACTCACCTTTATGCTTTTACCGATTTGTGTTAAATGTTGCAATATCAGGTAATAACTAATATTTTACGCATGTTCAAAAAATTATTCCTTGTGCGTGAATTTTCTTGGTATCATCACGTCACAGAACAAAACTTAGTAGTACAGTGGTGACACCTAACGGAACAAAATATGGAAGGTACTTTACGTTGAATGACTTCTTCAAATAAAGATTGAAAAATCTCAATTCTTTTATTTTAGCCTCCGTATCCTCATTTTTGGTGTTTTTCCCATGTTATCAATCTAAAACTAAAATTACAGATATTTCAAAAAAGAAAAAAAAAAAAAAAAAAAGAAAAAAAAAAATGTACATCGGCCTCGTTCCTTGACCTTCATCTGGAAACTGACAACAGAGGTAGACTATAAAATAAGCTGATGACTTCACTTTTCCAACAGTCAACATTCATTTCCTTTGTAGCAATATTCCAACATTGCCAGCGTATGTACTTAATATTTCTCAAATAATTTGCCACTCAATGCAGTGCTTTCATTGAAAGAGCCCGTTTGCTCACAAATAGGCTACTTAAACAAGGATCAATAACTGGAAGTCATCAGGACCAATAACTTGAAGTCATCAGTGAGGTATTGTATATCTATTTCTAAGATGACAACAGATCTTTTCCCTTAACAGCTTAAGTTTGTTTTATTTTCATCTACTGGATGCGACTTTTAATTTCCGGTTTTGGAAAGGCAGATGTCTTAAATTAAAAAAAACATGAAATGTTTACTCTAAGGGCGCACCTGATCTCACCCATAGGTTTTGATTGAGTTTGTGTTGTTTATCTGTATGTGTGTGCCCACCTGATCTCACCTATGGGTTTTGATTGACTTTGTGTTGTTTATCTGCACGTGTGTGCCCACCTGATCACACCCATAGGTTTTAATTGACTTTGTGTTGTTTATCTGCATGTGTGTGCCCACCTGATCTCACCCATAGGGTTTGATTGAGTTTGTGTTGTTTATCTGCATGTGTGTGCCCACCTGATCTCACCCATAGGTTTGGATTGAGTTTGTGTTGTTTATCTGCATGTGTGTGCCCATCTGATCTCACCCATAGGTTTTGATTGAGTTTGTGTTGTTTATCTGCATGTGTGTGCCCACCTGATCTCACCCTTAGGTTTTGATTGACTTGTGTTGTTTATCTGCATGTGTGTGCCCACCTGATCTCACCCATAGGTTTGGATTGAGTTTGTGTTGTTTATCTGCATGTGTGTGCCCACCTGATCTCACCCATAGGTTTGGATTGAATTTATGTTGTTTATCTGTATGTGTGTGCCCATCTGACCTAACTCCTAGGTTTTGATTGACTTTGTGTTGTCATCTGCATGTGTGTGCCCATCTGATCTCACCCAAAGGTTTGGATTGAGTTTGTGTTGTTTATCTGCAGGTGTGTGCCCATCTGATCTCATCCATAGGTTTTGATTGACTTTGTGTTGGTTATCTGTATGTGTGTGCCAATTTGACCTCACCCATAGGTTTTGATTGACTTTGCGATGTTTATCTGTATGTGTGTGCCCATCTGACCTCACCTAAAAGTTTTGATTGACTTTGTGTTGTTTATCTGCATGTGTGTGCCCATCTGATCTCACCCATAGGTTTGGATTGACTTTGTGTTGTTTATCTGCATGTGTGTGCCAATCTGATCTCACCCATAGGTTTTGATTCAGTTTGTGTTGTTTATCGGCATGTATGTGCTCACCTGATCTCACCCATAGGTTGGGAGTATAGTTTGTGTTGTTTATCTGCATGTGTGTGGTAACCTGATCTCACCCATAGGTTTTGATTGACTTTATGTTGTTTATCTGTATGTGTGTGTTCATCTGATCTCACCCATAGGTTTTGATTGACTTTGTGTTGTTTATCTGCATGTGTGTGCCCACCTGATCTCACCCATAGGTTTTTATTGACTTTATGTTGTTTATCTATAGGTGTGTGGTCACCTGATCTCACCCATAGGTTTGGATTGAGTTTGTGTTGATCATCTGCATGTGTGTGCCCATCTGATCTTACCCATAGGTTTTGATTGAGTTTGTGTTGTTAATCTGCATGTGTGTGTCCACCTGATCTCACCCATAGGTTTTGATTGACTTTGTGTTGTTTATCTGCATGTGTGTGCCCATCTGATCTCACCCATAGGTTTTGATTGAGTTTGCATTGTTTATCTACATGTGTGTGCCCATCTGATCTCAACCATAGGTTTTGATTGAGTTTGTGTTGTTTATCTGGATGTGTGTGTCCATCTGATCTCACCCATATGTTTGGATTATAGTTTGTGTTGTTTATATGCATGTGTGTGCCCATCTGATCTCACCCATAGGCTTTGACTGACTTTGTGTTGTTTATCTGCATGTGTGTGCTCACCTGATCTCATCCATAGGTTTTGATTGACTTTGTGTTGTTTATCTGCATGTGTGGTCCCACCTGATCTCACCCATAGGTTTTGATTGAGTTTGTGTTGTTTATCTGCATATGTGTGTGCCCACCTGATCTCTCCCATAGGTTTTGACTGACTTTGTGTTGTTTTTCTGCATGTGTGTGGTCACCTGATCTTGCCCATAGACTTTGATTGACTTTGTGTTGTTTATCTGTATGTGTGTGCCAATCTGATCTCACCCATAGGTTTTGATTGACTTTGTGTTTTTTATCTGCATGTGTGTGCCCACTTGATCTCACCCATTGGTTTTTATTGAGTTTGTGTTGTTTATCTGCATGTGTGTGCCCATCTGATCTCACCAATAGGTTTTGATTGACTTTGTGTTGTTTATCTGCATGTGTGTGTTCACCTGATCTCACCCATAGGTTTTGATTGACTTTATGTTGTTTATCTATAGTTGTGTGGTCACCTGATCTCACCCATAGGTTTTGATTGACTTTGTGTTGTTTATCTGCAAGTGTGTACCCATCTGATCTCACCCATTGGTTTTGACTGAGTTTGTGTTGTTTATCTGCATTTGTGTGCCCATCTGATCTCACCCATAGGTTTTAATTGACTTTATCTTGTTTATCTGTATGTGTGTGCCCATCTGATCTCACCCATAGGTTTTGATTGAGTTTGTGTTGTTCATCTGCATGTGTGTGCCCATCTGATCTCACCCATAGGTTTTGATTGACTTTGTGTTGTTAATCTGCATGTGTGTGCCCACCTGATCTCTTCCATAGGATTTGATTGACTTTGTGTTGTTTATCTGCATGTGTGTGCCCATCTGATCTCACCCATAGGTTTTGATTGAGTTTGCCTTCTTTATCTACATGTGTGTGCCCATCTGATCTCAAACATAGGTTTTGATTGAGGTTGTGTTGTTTATCTGGATGTGTGTGTCCATCTGATCTCACCCATATGTTTGGATTATAGTTTGTATTGTTTATCTGCATGTGTGTGCCCATCTGATCTCACCCATAGGTTTTGATTGAGTTTGTGTTGTTTATCTGCATATGTGTGTCCACCTGATCTCACCCATAGGTTTTGACTGACTTTGTGTTGTTTTTCTGCATGTGTGTGGTCACCTGATCTTGCCCGTAGACTTTGATTGACTTAGTCTTGTTTATCTGTATGTGTGTGCCCATCTGATCTCACCCATAGGTTTTGATTGACTTTGTGTTGTTTATCTGCATGTGTGTGCCCACTTGATCTCACCCATTAGTTTTTATTGACTTTATGTTGTTTATCTATAGGTGTGTGGTCACCTGATCTCACCCATAGGTTTTGATTGACTTTGTCTTGTTTATCTGTATGTGTGTGCCCATCTGATCTCACCCATATCTTTTGATTGACTTTGTGTTGTTTATCTGAATGTGTGTGCCCATCTGATCTCACCCATTGGTTTTGATTGAGTTTGTGTTGTTTATCTGCATTTGTGTGCCCACCTGATCTCACTCATAGGTTTTGATTGACTTTATGTTGTTTATCTGTATGTGTGTGCCCATCTGATCTCACCGATAGGTTTTGATTGACTTTGTGTTGTTTATCTGCATGTGTGTGCCCATCTGATCTCACCCATAGGTTTTGATGAGTTTGTGTTGTTTATCTGCATGTGTGAGCCCATCTCATCTCACCCATAGGTTTGGATTGAGTTTGTGCTGTTTATCTGTATGTGTGTGCCCATCTGATCTCACCCATAGGTTTTGATTGACTTTGTGTTGTTTATCTGTATGTGTGTGCCCATCTAATCTCATCCATAGTATTGGATTGAGTTTGTGTTGTTTATCTGCATGTGTGTGCCCATCAAATCTCACCCATAGGTTTGGATAGAGCTTGTGTTGTTTATCTGCATGTGTGTGATCACCTGATCTTATCCATAGGTTTTGATTGAGTTTGTGTTGTTTATCTGTATGTGTGTGCCCATCTGATCTCACCCATAGGTTTTGATTGACTTTGTGTTGTTTATCTGTATGTGTGTGCCCACCCGATCTGACCCATTGGTTTTGATTGAGTTTGTGTTGTTTATCAGCATGTGCGTGCCCATCTGATGTAACCCATAGGTTTGGATTGAGTTTGAGTTGTTTATCTGTATGTGTGTATCCATCTGATCTCACCCATAGGTTTTGATTGAGTTTGTGTTGTTTATCTGCATGTGTGTTCCCATCTGATCTCACCCATAGGTTTGGATTGAGTTCGTGTTGTTTATCTGTATGTGTGTGTCCATCTGATCTCACCCATAGGTTTTGATTGACTTTATGTTGTTTATCTGTATGTGTGTGGTCACCTGATCTCACCCATAGGTTTTGATTGACTTTATGTTGTTTATCTGTATGTGTGTGGTCACCTGATCTTACCCATAGACTTTGATTGACTTTGTGTTGATTATCTGTATGTGTGTGCCAATCTGATCTCACCCATAGGTTTGGATTGACTTTGTGTTGTTTATCTGTATGTGTGTGCCCATCTGATCTCACCCATTGGTTTTTATTGACTTTGTGTTGTTTATCTGCATGTGTGTGCCCGTCTGATCTCACCCATAGGTTTGGATTGAGTTAGTGTTGTTTATCTGTATATGTGTGCCCATCTGATCTCACCCATAGGTTTGGATTGAGTTTGTGTTGTTTATCTGTATGTGTGTGCCCCTCTAATCTAATCCGTAGGTTTTGATTGAGTTTGTGTTGTTTATCTGTATGTGTGTGCTGACCTGATCTCACCCATAAGTTTGGAATGAGTTTGTGTTGTTTATCTGTATGTGTGTTCCCATCTGATCTCACCCATAGGTTTGGATTGACTTTGTGTTGTTTATCTGTATGTGTGTGCCCATCTGATCTCACCCATTGGTTTTTATTGACTTTGTGTTGTTTATCTCAGTGGCGGATTTAGGGGGGGGGCCCGGGTGGGCCCGGGCCCCCCCTTAGGCCGGAAAATATTTAAAATTCCTAGGGGTTTTTAAAAAAAATGGGTTCCGGGCCCCCTCTTTTGAAAAAAATATTGGTCGGGCCCCCCATAGCAGAAAGTCTGGATCGGCCACTGTATCTGCATGTGTGTGCCCACCTGATCTCACCCATTGGTTTTTATTGAGTTTGTGTTGTTTATCTGAATGTGTGTGCCCATCTGATCTCACCCATAGGTTTGGATTGAGTTTGTGTTGTTTATCTGTATGTGTGTGCCCATCTGATCTCACCCATAGGTTTTGATTGACTTTGTGTTGTTTATCTGTATGTGTGTGCCCATCTGATCTCACCCATAAGTTTGGATTGAGTTTGTGTTGTTTATCTGTATGTGTGTGCCCATCTGATCTAACCCATAAGTTTGGATTGAGTTTGTGTTGTTTATCTGTATGTGTGTGCCCATCTGATCTAACCCATAGGTTTGGATTGAGTTTGTGTTGTTTATCTGTATGTGTGTGCCAATCTGATCTAACCCATAGGTTTGGATTGAGTTTGCGTTGTTTATCTGTATGTGTGTGCCCATCTGATGTAACCCATAGGTTTGGATTGAGTTTGTGTTGTTTATCTGTATGT
>MJUU01008610.1:20722-31041 GCA_002080025.1 Modiolus philippinarum | reverse complement strand
CCATCTGATCTCACCCATAGGTTTGGATTGAGTTAGTGTTGTTTATCTGTATGTGTGTGCCCATCTGCTCTCACCCATAGGTTTGGATTGAGTTTGTGTTGTTTATCTGTATGTGTGTGCCCCTCTGATCTAACCCATAGGTTTTGATTGAGTTTGTGTTTTTTATCTGTATGTGGGTGCTCACCTGATCTCACCCATAGGTTTGGATTGAGTTTGTGTTGTTTATCTGTATGTGTGTGCCCACTGATGTCACCCATAGGTTAGGATTGACTTTGTGTTGTTTATCTGTATGTGTGTGCCAAGCTGATCTCACCCATAGGTTTGGATTGAGTTTGTGTTGTTTATCTGTATGTGTGTGCCCATCTGATCTCACCCATAGGTTTGGATTGAGTTTTGTTGTTTATCTGTATGTGTGTGCCCACCTGATTTCACCCATAGGTTTAGATTGAGTTTGTGTTCTTTATCTGTATATGTGTGCCCACCTGATCCCACCCATAGGTTTGGATTGAGTTTGTGTTGTTTATCTGTATGTGTGTGCCCACCTGATCTCACCCATAGGTTTAGATTGAGTTTGTGTTGTTTATCTGTATGTGTGTGCCCATCTGATCTCACCCATAGGTTTGGACTGATTTTTCGTTGTTTATCTGTATGTTAGTGACCACCTGATCTCACCCATAGGTTTGGATTGAGTTTGTGTTGTGTGCCCATTTCTGTAGCGTATTTGTTTGAAGTCTTTGTTTCTGTTTTGTATCAATGTTATCACAGATTTTGGATTACATCTTTTTAACTTACGGCTTTATTGCACTAATTAAAAAAACAAATAAACATAAAATACAGCATCTGAGTTTTCTACAGTCGATGAACTTACACCTGATATACTCCATAGTCAGTAACTGGTAATAATTCTATTTTGTAGTGAGTAGATACAACTGGACCTAACCAGACCAGTAGTTATACTTACACCTGATATACTCCATAGTCAGTAACTGGTAATAATTCTATTTTATAGTGAGTAGATACAACTGGACCTAACCAGACCAGTAGTTATACTTACACCTGATATACTCCATAGTCAGTAACTGGTAATAGTTCTATTTTATAGTGAGTAGATACAACCGGACCTAACCAGACCAGTAGTTATACTTACACCTGATATACTCCATAGTCAGTAACTGGTAATAATTCTATTTTGTAGTGAGTAGATACAACTGGACTATTTCCAACTAGTCCGGCAGCTGGACGAAAACTGGCGTGCAATATTTGATTGTTAACTTCTGAAATATGTCAAAGATCAAAGTTAGTACTGATTCAAAAGGCACAACGTACACTCGTAAATAATTTGAATAAATATAACTCAGGGGTACAGAGACCGAGCTCCCTTCCAACAAGAAAAAAATAAACAAAAATGAATTAGATAAACAAGTAAATGATTTGAATTAGCTAAATTACAGACCGCTACCTTGTTATGTAGGGATATGCACCCAATCCAGTTAATCAGTTATCTAAGGAGTAGCACCGAGTCCCGGTTGATACCAATACAGGAGAACTGATACAAAATGAACAGAGTTAATTCAATACAACCAGATGTGTAAATATATTTCACCTGAATTTAGAAGAAACCAAAATAACTATAACTGTCAATAAAATTTAAATGAGACTCTGTTTGCTTCAAGTTGAACAGCAATAAAAGCGTTGTTTCATTGCTTGTTTTTTTATGTATTTGCAGAGACTAAGTCTCATGTGCATTTACTCCATATCATTTAATTTTTTTATCTCACAAAACAAATGAGTCTTCACTGAAAAGATATCCAATAAGATATCTACCACAATACCAACCAAGTCTTCAGTCTTCTGATATTCTTGCTTTTGCCTTGTCTATGGACTTTGATATATGTAATCTTGTGCTTTGTTCCTTCGGTATTCTACTGCCGTTGTTTACCAATGCCAGACTTTTGTCGCACTTAGGGTCGATTCAATAAATGTGTCTCTACTTGACTTTCTTAACCAATCAAATGCAGTGATGTGACTATATTATTGTTTGCTTCTATAACAGTTCCTTTGTAAAATATGACAAAATGCTAAATTGTGTATGAATGTATGTTCCATTTAACATTTGATAACAATGTGTTTTCTTTAACACAGAAGCTGACAAAAGGTATACAAGTCACAAGCTGGATTTAATGATCTTTTGGAACCAAACCGTAAGAAACTGCAAGGCGTCACGTGCGACATATTATCCCGTGTGCAAAGTTATATATTCATATGCACAGATTTATATGTGTATATGAAGCATAATGACAGAATCCATGACAGAAATGACATAAATTAAAAGCGGATACTTTAAAAAAAACTGATACTGAGTGAAATAAATCCACAGGAAAGTGGCCATACCTCTTTACCTTGCAATAACTAGAAACTTAAAAAAGAGAAATAAAAAGAATCTTTAGGTTACAATACACCATTAGTTTTCCCATGATTTTAAATCTGTATTGCATGTTATCTACATAGAATGGATGCACCCATACCGTCTAATGGTGTATTAATTGCTACTCAATTTAATAATAGGCTGAAGATCTCGGTTTTTAAATGATTAAATCCTGACCCCTCATACTCCTCATATATTTTCATAAGTTTAACATTAGCAAGGTTTGACTTTACTTGAATGCAACAAAATAAAAAATAAAATTTTTGCAGTATGCTTATAAAAATGTATTAATGGAAATTGTGCATGCAATAAAAAGGTCCATTGCCCCCACCCCCAAAATAATAATAATAATATTGCTTTTAAATTGATAAAACAAGAGACATCCGGAAAACTGACAAAATACTCCAAATATGGGGAGCAAACCTCCTTTAGAGATCAGTTTCTTGTTACTGAAACATTGTTTGCCAAGATAACCAGATAGAATATATGTGACACTTACTGGCTACCATACATGGTAGTTACCTGGTATTTTGATATAGTCGTCTACAAAAGTGATGTCACCTGCATTTGTTTTTGTTAGATCGTGTAAGTTGTCTACTGATCTGGGTGTAATGACGTGATGTTCTCCATCTACTATAAATGTTCCACTCTGAAGAGAAAATTAAAATGTATGATGAGTCTGTTTCATTCTTATGGAAGTATAGAATATGTTCATTTTTTGTACAAGAAAAGAAAATGTTCCGTTGAATGTAATATTTTAATATCAATACAATCGCTTATTAGTAGAAACTTTTGATCCGAGTTACTGCTCGTTTTTAACAATGTCCTCCTGATTCTTAGAAAGCAACTTTTATTTTCTGCTCATTGGCCATATTTTCCCTCACAGATTTTAGTAGAAATATATGCATGACCAATAAAAACTCTGAATCAAGGCATCGGAGGGTTTCTCTGGGATTTCATTCCATTGTTAGTCTAGTTTCGTAAAATTTTGCATTCAATTCTGCAAGATTTTTTTTTTATTTTAGGCTAAATGACGACTTTCAACCCGAAATCTTCTCCTTCTTGTTCCAACATTGATTTCTATTATATCGGATTCTAAGATACTTACCAGTAAAAAGTTACATCCGCGTCTTGTTTTCTTACCACACTTTACACCAATCGCCGCCTTCTGTCTGATATCAGTATAAAATCGGATATTCTGAAATAAACAATTATCTTATGTAGGGTGCTTCAAGACATAAATTACATTAAATAAAAAATATACGATATCAGTTTTATTGCGTTTGTATGTCACAAAACGATTTATAGAATTAAATAGCTTAATGCTGTCAGTGGTTTTCATGTGAATCGATATCATTTTAGGCGTATTCGGTTGCATTGTATTAAACTTGTCGATGGATGTCACTTTTAAACAGTTAAAAAGTGATAGTAAACAAAATTACATGTTTTAATGTCGAAGAAGGGATAACATATGTCCTTCAGGGTCCATAAGATCTTGTTTAGTAATTCATTCAGTGAACCTTCACTATCGACATGCAGGTTTGAATGGTAAGGGCTAGGGTTAGTTACTTGGCTGAAAACTAATTTAACGAGATGTTACTTGTCTGAAAACTAATTTAACGAGATGTTACTTGTATGAAAACTAATGTAACGAGGTGTTCCTTGTCTGAAAACTAATTTAACTTGATGTTACTTGTTTGAAGACTAATTTAACTAAATGTTACTTGTCTGAAAACTAATTTAACGAGATGTTACTCGTCTAAAAACTAAATTAACGAGACGTTACTGGTTTGAATACTAATTTAACGAAATGAAACATGCTCTTTGCTTTGCTCTTTGCTTGCTTTTGCTGGTACCGGTACCAAGTCCGACTGTCCCGAGTTCCTATCGTTTTTGTGTTACATTGCATTTGTGTTTTTCATTGGTAGTTCCCTGGCAGATTGTAGCATGTAAAATCTGTAATTTTCAGCCATTATAGATGTTTCCTGTTATCCATTTCATTACATCTGTAACGACCATGACGAAATTACAAACATAAAGCGACAAATAAACTGTAAATTGCGTGAAAGTAGGTGAGAACCGAATTATCAGTCTAAAAATGAATAAACCAAGGACAATGCAACGTCGGAAACACCAGGGAAAAAGAGACAACATGAGTACGGCACAGAGTAAGCATCCCCGGCTTCCAATAAGACACCTGTCGTGAGGAACATGTCAATTCAGGTAGAAGTCAAATCAAGTAGAGGAAAAACAACTTTAGCTGTAAAAGGAAAGATCTGTCGTCATCTGGGAAACAGATTACATACATGTAGCAGTCAACAAGATCGTGATGTCGACCGTAACATTTCTGTAGAAATGACTTCAAGTTATGGGTAATATGCCCTTGTTTAAGTAGCCTATTTGTGATCAACCGAGCTCTATCAAGGTAGCCATTGCATCGACCACAGACACTTTAGTAGCGAATCAGTTGCGAGATGTAAACTCAATATATTAGAGCTATTGGAATTTTGCTGCAAAGAAAAGGGAAGTTCATAAAAGTGATGGCATCGAGTTTGTCATACAAACTAGTATAAAGTGCACCTCTGTTGTCTATTTCAGGATGAAGGTCAAGAGATGAGGCCGATGTGGAAGTGTCTGAAGTATCCTTAACTTTGAGCTCTGTTGGTAACATCGGTATTTAGTTATTGGATAAATGAGATGAAGAAAATCACCAAAGCGAGGGTGGTTTAGTGATAAAATATCATCTACATAACGGAAGCTGAAATTAAAGGATTGGGCCAGATTTTTTATCTTTATTTTGAAGAAGCCCATCGACGAATTCAACCTATAAGAGAGGAGAAACAGATCGGCTAAAAGTGGTAAAGTGTCGAACGTTTAAATGTTGTTTCAGTGTGATAATGAGCTTGATTGTGTTTACCTGATTCAGTCGAATGTTATACGGATTTTCCTTACTGGTCTCTTCCTTTGATCGATTCGGACTTTTGTTGTTTAGATCTTCGAGTTTTTTAACATCCACTTTCATTCAAGTTTGAAATCTATGCTATATGACAAGCGTGACGATTTCAACTTCCCAATTGTGACCTTTCCCTTTCTTAGCAGCAATATATCTACCTTCCAGCCTAAAGAGTGTACTCGTTACTGTCGAGCATGCAATTTGTCAGTCATTGTTTGAACAGAGAAAAACACTGTACCAAAAGCTGCAAAGTCAGGGATTTGTTCAACCTATGTTAATTTCATCCCTCAAGAAATTCTATAGTCGTCACCATATCGTCATTGGAAGATATGACGTGTGAGTGTCATAGATATAAGCGGACATTTCAAGTCTTCCCTGATTTGACTATACAGATTTTGACTTTTTCCTAGATTGACCTACGTACAGTGTGACGGGTGCTGTCAACAGTCCAGGAATGCTTACCCTTCCGGAGCACCTAATGTTACTCTCAGTTTCATGGGAGTTCACACTGTGAGTGCCTTGTTTTGAATGTTGTGTTTTTGTTTCTGTGCTTCGTAGCTGTCCAGCATTATTGTACTTGTGTTCTCGTTTTGGCCGTGCCTTTGGACTTCGATTTTCGTGGATACCACTCCTTTGTTCCTTCGGTATTCTACTGCCGTTGTTTCACCACTTCTTTTAAAGCAAACATCAAAATCTTTTACCGCTGTCAAGATGGAGGTCAATGAATAGAAATGGGTTTTGTAGAGTATTTCGCAGATCCAGCGATGTACCGTTGTTTGTATGGGCATTTTTGTAATTTACCCGGTACAAAATGGGAAGATCAGTGTCTTCATCCTTGGTCGAAATCTCAAAGGAAAGCAAAACAGATTTATGGTTCTGAAATATCTCCGCCTTTTACAGAGTAGTAGCTGTATATAGGTTGGATTGCCCTGGAAATCAACAATGCCCTGTTCTCTCTTAAAAAATAGAAAAATAAAAAGTAATGATTTTTTTTCAAATAAAAATGATGTTATTAGGGGTCTTATCTGCAGGAACGACGACATATTTGTAAGGAATGGAGGACACGTATCTGGTTGCATCAACAATTTTGAAAATGGATTATGCTATAGTTCTCATTGAGCCTCGTAGCTGACTGATTCGTTTTAGAATCATGCATTTTAAAGGATAATCCACTCCGAAAGAGAATCAAGGTATCTGGGTAACGTTTAATCCATTTTCTGTCGTAGTTGTCTGCAATATCCATGAGAAGTTTAAAATTTATTCCCAGTTGATGGATTGCCGTTCACGGTATTTAGGTACCTTTGCAAGAATATCACGGAGAGACGCATTGAAAGTCTCTCGTTATGACATGACCACTGGGACTATATCTGTAAGGTGAATATAAAAATGAATAATCGGGTCGGTAAGACTTGAGGTCGTCGGTGGTTAGGCTTTGCAATACACATTTATGGTTGAAAATTTTAGATGGTATCGGTGAAGTATGTGCATATGAGATGATTGGAACTGATGTGTCCTTTAAATATGGAGATATACATACATTTTTGTGATGCAATATATTGGCAAGATTAATGCCATACCTTATTCGCAAGCATAATTAGTAGAAACAAACGACGTTCTTCTACATTTGCATGTTCTTTAACAGGGTTGCATAACCTGTGTTGATCATTATCAAGGATAACTGCGTCGTACTTGTATAGATATGAGGATTGATCAGTATCAGACATTTCTAAAGATTCTTTGAACAAAGAGTTCAAGTTTGTAAGTGGTAAAGAGTACAGTTTGTGCGAATATAAATCAGTGGACGACCTTTTTAAATATTCTCTAAATTATACATGACCTGTTTCTATCAGAAATTGCAGTGAAATATGTCGGATATTATAATTAAAATAAAGGTTACTTAGTAGGGTAGCAAACTTTGTCAATCTCTGATTCTATAATGACGATAATATATGTTACTTTTAAGTGAAAGTGCTCTTTTGAATTTCGACTTGATTGTTTTTACATGCACTGCACCGAAAGCGTGACTGCACCCACCTTATTTAGCTAATACAAGACGGCACAAACTAAATTAAATAGTTTACATACATTATTGCTCTCTGCTTCATGTTTAACTATATTCCCGAATCCATTTGATTGTGTATAGTATGGTACCGTGGATTTTAAATTGTTTCTTTTTAGATTTAATTCGATGTTCATTTGTTGTGAAATCAACTGAAACCGTAATTTGGATGGAAAATGACCAATCTGTCTCTTATATCGACTGTGAACAGGTGTATCGTTAATTAATGTCACTACTACAGGTTCTGAAAATAAAACATAAACATGGATTGTATGTAAAAACAGATAAAGGATGTGGAGTAAATACAACATCGTTACAAAATATAAAAAATACATAAAACAGTAAATTTAGTTATGTTGTACACGTGTTTTAAGGAGTAACCTCTCATCAGCAGCATTAAAATCAGATGATATGTAAAGCCATAATCCAAGAGTCCAAAAAGAAGTACTCATTGCCAAAAATATCGAAATAGGAAGCCAAATCCAAATACATGGTAAAGAGGGCAATGCATTTACTCCATAACCATGATAACCATTGATTTCTAATTTTAGACTGGAGTCCGTAAAAAGATTCCCCGTGAGAGAGATGTATACTCTATTTACATTTCAGTTATGGTGTACTTGTTCTTCAGAGAATTTGTCATATTGATGCGCTATCATACTTTCACATTTTGGCATTTAAAAAAAATTGTAATTAAAAATTGTTTATTGCGTCCACATCTCATGGTTTATTATGCCAAGCTTTCTTACCATTCCCTCGATGAGTGCCCTGTGGTTGTTTATATGTTGTGATCGTGTTCTGTTGTCTTTTTGGCGGGTAATGGATGACAGCGATTGTAAGAACACTTTGCCAGTTAAGTTTATGTTTGTTTACGCGATCCTGCATCCATGGATCAAAGGGTAAAAAAACATGGATGTAGCGTTACTCGGCAATTATCAATGAATACTTCTCGAACCGGTGCTAGGTCCCGTCTTGAACTTGCTATGAGGTATGAGTAAAAGACCTAATGGTGACTTCAAGATAAAATACAACAATTAATTAATAAAAGCTTTGTTCCATTGCTTAGTATTACCATGTATTTGTAGAGACTTTATCTCATTTGTATTTACTCCATACCCCTTCATTGTTAATAGTGGGACAAAGCTTTACTCCATACCCCTTCATTGTTAATAGTGGGACAACGCTTTACTTCATACCCCTTCATTGTTAATAGTGGGACAACGCTTTACTCCATACCCTTTCATTGTTAATAGTGGGACAACGCTTTACTCCATACCCCTTCATTGTTAATAGTGGGACAACGCTTTACTCCATACCCCTTCATTGTAAATAATGAGACAACGCTTTACTCCATATCCCTTCATTGTTAATAGTGGGACAACGCTTTACTCCATAACCCTTCATTGTTAATAGTGGGACAACGCTTTACTCCATACCCCTTCATTGTTAATAGCGGGACAACGCTTTACCCCATATCCCTTCATTGTTAATAGTGGGACAACGCTTTACTCCATACCCCTTCATTGTTAATAGTGGGACAACGCTTTACTCCATAACCCTTCATTGTTAAAAGCGGGACAACGCTTTACTCCATACCACTTCATTGTTAATAGTGGGACAACGCTTTACTCCATACCCCTTCATTGTTAATAGTGGGACAACGCTTTACTCCATACCCCTTCATTGTAAATAATGGGACAACGCTTTACTCCATACCCCTTCATTGTTAACAGTTGCACAACGCTTTACTCCATACCCCTTCATTATTAATAGTGGGACAACGCTTTACTCCATACCCCTTCATTGTTAATAATGGAACAACGCTTTACTCCATACCCCTTCATTGTTAATAATTGAACAACGCTTTACTCCATACCCCTTCATTAATAATAATGGGACAACGCTTCACTCCATACCCCTTCATTGTTAATAGTGGGGCAACGCTTTACTCCATACCCCTTCATTGTTAATAGTGGGACAACTCTTTACTCCATACCCCTTCATTGTTAATAGTGGGACAACGCTTTACTCCATACCCCTTCATTGTTAATAGTGGGACAACGCTTTACTCCATACCCCTTCATTGTTAATAATGGAACAACGCTTTACTCCATACCCCTTCATTGTTAATAAAGGGACAACGCTTTACTCCATACCCCTTCATTGTAAATAATGGGACAACGCCTTACTCCATATCCCTTCATTGTTAATAATGGGACAACGCTTTACTCCATACCCCTTCATTGTTAATAGTGGGACAACAGTGGGAGAACAACGCTTTACTCCATACACATTCATTGTTAATAGTGGGACAACGCTTTACTCCATACCACTTCATTGTTAATAGTGAGACAACGCTTTACTCCATACCCCTTCATTGTTAATAATGGGACGACGCTTTACTCCATACCCCTTCATTGTTAATAGTGGGACACCGCTTTACTCCATACCCCTTCATTGTTAATAATGGGACAACGCTTTACTCCATACCCTTCATTGTTAATAGTGGGACAACGCTTAACTCCATACCCCTTCATTGTTAATAGTGGGACAACGCTTTACTTCATACCCCTTCATTGTTAATAATGGGACAACGCTTTACTCCATACCCCTTCATTGTTAATAATGCAACAACGCTTTACTCCATATCCCTTCATTGTTAATAAGCGAACAACGCTTTACTCCATACTCCTTCATTGTTAATGGTGGGACAACGCTTTCCTCCATACACCTAACGCTTTACTCCATACCCCTTCATTGTTAATAATGGGACAACGCTTTACTCCATACCCCTTCATTGTTAATGGTGGGACAACGCTTTACTCCATACCCCTTCATTGTTAATAGTGGGACAACGCTTTACTCCATACCCCTTCATTGTT